>OY723307.1:78247-372973 GCA_963210315.1 Rhynchopus euleeides | reverse complement strand
AGAATTATTGAGGGAGCGGCTTCTGTACGTGCGTCGATGACTGATGACACAGCATTCTTTCACTTCATCAGTCTTCCGCAGTACCAATGCAAATGACGCAAACACGGTTGTTGTTGTTGTGCATCACAGCCTGGTCGTCTCACACGCCAGGTTGGATGCGGTGCCACTGAAATTACTCGAGGAAGCACATCAGAACAACGTCATGCGGCCTTGTCAGTGGCACCACAACGTTCGGTGCGGACCCAGCGAACTCTCCGCAGTTGGGGATATCAGCAACAGCAAGCCCCCAGCACCATCACCTGGCGCTTTGATGTCTGCCAGGTGCCGTGCATGCCAGCCTCCCTCCCATCCCATCCCACCCACCATTCCTTACTTCCTTCTGTTCTTTTCTTCGGTTTGGCCCCGACTCACCCACCACTCGCTCTTCATGCACCTTTTCCTTCCATGCCACAGCTGTGGCGGCACTGCAGGAGCGAGTTGGGTGGGAAGCCAAATCAGCATTGTTTGTTTTGTTGGTTTGGGATTTCTTTGCTGGGTGTGAGTTAGATGGAACACGACCTCTGCACCGAAACCCGCCACGAACACCTAGCATTATTTTCTTAGGCCCTCGCTCGAAAGTGTACAATACTCAGGCGACCTGCTCGAACAACATCTGTGTCAGACTGGCATATTTAGGCACGGAGCGACTGCGCATCATTCCCTCGGGAGATATTTTCCCTCCCTCACGCACTTCCTTTCGCTTTTTGGTTTGGAAGCGCGTTCTCTTTTCAAATATGACCTCCCACGATCCGAAGTGTCTCATTTTTTTGACACTCCCACCCCCCCGCCTTTTTTCGCATTTGCCTCATATCCCACCCTTCCCCGGTTCCCTGTTTCTTCGCCGCCTATTTTTACGTTTTCATCTGTGTCTCAGGTCACGGTGCAACAATAACTGTTGTCAGCACACGTATGGACCTTCCATACACACGCAGGTGTGAACCCTAGAAATTGCCGTGTGTTCGGCTCAGTCCGATTGAAGCACAAGAGTGTTTTTCACACACAACAAAAGGAAAGCTTGTCGCAGTGAAAAAGATAGTTGGCAGCGCTTTGGGTGACAAACACAATCTACCTTGCCTTGTTGCTATGACTGTGCGCACACTCACACCAACCTTCATCAGGCAAAACACGTGGGAGGCCTTCACTCTGTGCCACTGTGTGTCAAACTGTGTCACTCTGCAGCCAGTGTTGTGAGGCGGCTCACCATTCATCACTTCTCTGCATTTCTGAGCGAAGGCCCCCCGTGAGGTTTGTTCACCCGGGTTTGGCGCACAAACAACGCCTTATCTTTTTGACGCGTGGTCCCCAACACCAGTTGCGAGAGCGACGCCCAGTTGACGCCGTGGCTGTTTCGTTTGTCGTGTTGCCGCTGCCACCGCCTGCCTGAGTGGGTGGGGGGACGCACGGGATGAGTTGAGCAGATTGGGTTGCGTCCACAGGATGGAGGTGCACTGCCCTTTGGAAACCCTACCCCCGTGGGATCCGGGCAACCCTGCTTCCTTTCCCACGGAGCTTTTGACCGTGTTTCAAAAGCACAATGCGGTGCCAAGGTGTGTGTGCCTGCATCCTTTCAGACGCACCAGTCTTCTTCAACCCCCCCCACCCCCAGGAGTGGTTGCGGCACATCGTGTGAGGTTTATTTGGCTCGGCTCAACAAGACGTGGCTTTGTCGCTGCAGCATTACGTCTCTGTGGGGGACGCTTCTACTCGCCAAGACCACCACACCCCTTCTTCTCCCCACCCCCCATCAATGTGCGTGTTGACGCCATGTTAACCTGGGGTTTCGAGACGCAGCCCGCCAGGAATGAGGGCCCTTGCATCACCGGAGCACTGCCAGCAGACTCACACACCCTCCCCCCCCACCCCGTCACCCCCTCCTTCGTCCCTCAGAAGTGCCGGAGAGTTCAGGCTGTCACACTTCCGCATATGCCTTGTCTGCAGCCTGCTCACACATCACAACTATGCCCCTATAACACACACCACACAGGCTTCTATTTGGCATCGATTTCCTCCGCGGGCATTGCCTTTCCCCCAAACGCCCCGCTTGGCCCATCGCTTATCTATATCGCTCCTTGGAGCACCAGCCGCAGGGCTTTCTTGATTCCCCAGCGCATCCCTCCTTCCCCCCACCCCACCCCCGCCCCCGCTGTTCTCATCGAGAAACCCTTGCCCCCGCCCCGGGCCGCGTGCAAGTTTTTTTCGCTTCAACCTTAACCTACGAACCAGCCCCCCTTCCCTGCCCCGACCTCAATTAGACCGCCGCTGCGTTGCGCCGACACCCGTCTGGAGGAGGTGTGCGTTGCACGATTTGTTGGGTATCTGTTCCGATCGAAATGACAGGTGCTGCTGCTGTTGCTTGCCCCGGGGGTTCTGCGCAGTGCGCTACCGCCACACCTCACGCGGTGGCGGAGGTCCCGACGCCTGTCGCCAAGAAGCCGCGTCGCCGGGGCGGGCGCAACAAGACGCGTGCCACGGCATCTGACCCTTCCGAGGTGCCCAGCACAGACGCATGCATCGGTGTGCAGAACAGCAGGCCGTGCTGCCACAACTCGTGGGACAACGTGCGGGTTGTGCGCCAGAGGATGACCCTGCGCTGCCGCATCTGCCAGCTGCAGTGGCGCGCGCCTGTGGAGGAGATGTGGCAGCAGATGCGGTGTGAACCCTTCCTTCACGGGACCTGCTCTGAAGGGACGGCATGCACCAAGGTGCACATGCACCACCGCAAGCAGAACCTGTGCGAGCGCATGCAGCGGCATGGGACAAGGCTGACGAAAACGTCGGCTCGCGTTGGGAGCCAGAAGTCGTCCAGCTCCACCAGCTGTGGCGCCACCTCGTGTTCCGAGTCGTCGTGCGACTTGCAGTGGGCGGACAGCTCGTCCCAGGGCACCTTTGAGACGTTCGAAAATATCGAAACCCTGGAAACAACGCGGACATTCTTGTGTATGGAAAAGGAGGGCGGTGACAGCGAGGTGGACAGCAGCATTGGCAGTAGCGAGCCTCTGTCGAGCGGTGACCTTGCGGCACTCCTGGAGAAGGTTCGCGGGCAGCTCCAGGAAGGGTTCTGATGAAGAGCGTGGGGTTTTCCTCCCATCCGCGTGCTTCATTATACTGGATGGGGGGTGTGGTGAGGGGGAAGACAAAATACTGCAACCCTGCAAGGGAATGGCGTCTTGTGAAAAAAAAAGCAGACAGGCCCCACCCCCCCTCCCCTGCTCTGTGAGGAAATGGGTGTCAAAGGGACAGAACAGGTCTGTGCAGTAGCCTGGCTCTCACACCGCCTGGCTTGTCGACACCCAACAAGAGAAGGCGAAACTCACTGTTCTCGTTATTTCCGTTTCGTTTTTACTAGTTACGAGCGACGAAGCGTAGCGAAGTCGCGAAGTAACGAAGGAAAATCGTACGACTGAAGCTTTTGGATTAGCACCTTCATGCCACTTCACAGGGCCTCAACACAGCCTTGAGACAGGAAGGGTGTGCTCAACAAAGAAAGTAGCCCGGAACTGTTCTCCCACAGTTGCTGGACAGGGTGTCAATTATAAAGCGAAAGGATCACGATTTCTCCATGAATAATTCACCGTGAACTCATTAGATACCCCGTGTTTCTGTCAGACACACAACCTGTAGAACGAATGAAGACAGGTCAACCGTGTGCTTCTATTATGTCACGATAACAAGCAGCCTTGTCAGTGAAGATGGCTCGGCAGAGCGCTTCTGGGTGACAAACGCAAACCTACTTTGCCTTATTGCTATGGCTGTGCGCACAGACGCGACCAGCCTTGATATCAGGCAAAAACAACCATGCGAGGTTTGTTCACCGGGGGTTTGGGCGCACAGACGACATCCTTATATTTTAAAAACCTTATTCGCCTCAGGGATGTCGGTCATATCGTTTACCTTTATCGGGGTTGTACGACGCCACCCCTATGTTGCGCTGTTGCTCCACAGGGAATTCCTGTAATTTTCGGAAGAATTTGAATACAGCTCCCTCCTGAACAAAGCTTGTTTGTCGATACAAAGAAACCGAGCGTGAGTGCGATGCGTGCCGGTGTTTGTTTGAGCATAGAAGGGCCTTGGTACTCAGCGGTGCAGAACGGCGCATTTCTTGGCGGTACTTTCTCCATTGATGTGAATACGCCGACGATTTGCCGGATGGGAAGATCAAAACCATGTGACACCGTCGGACAACCCCTTCTCTACCCACTGGTGGCCGCTCCTCTCATCAGGTTGGTGGTAGAGGGAATCCCTTCTTATCTCAGGCTAATAAGGCACTGCCGCTACACACAACCCCCCCCACCCCCCCGGTCTTTGTTGACAGCTCCTTTCTGCGGCGGGGGCGGGGCCGCAGGGCCAAGCTTTTGCGGAGGCAGTGGCGCCCTGCCCTCTCCCCACCCCCCCCGCAATTTGTTGGGCTGGTCTCCTTCAAGCTTTGAATGCCCTCCCCACCCCCCCACCCACCCCCACGCACAATGTTTTGCTTTTCGGTTCTCAGCATTTGAATGCGGGTCACCAAAATGTTCCAAACAGACAGCTGTCTTTTTGATGGCCGGAAGGCTTGCTTTCGAGAAACAGGAAGGATATGCCGCCGACCTTCGTGCATCTGACACTGCTGATTGTTTTCGAACTGCCTTGTCATCCATGTAGATTGGTGCAGGCCTTCCGTGATCCGCCGCGTGTGCCAGTTCAAATTGTATTTTCTTTTCCAACGAGGCAATACCAACCAAACCCACGAAACCCACGAAACCCCCCCTGCCCACCTGCTTCTGCCGACAGTTTTCCTGTGCAATGCGCCTGTGGTGTAGTGATTACGAAAAAGAAAATGGCACACATTGCTGGATGGCGTAGGGGTGACTTGCTTTACCCTTCACTTTCTCACAATCATACTTGCCCCCTCCCGGGCCGGTTTCGTGAACAGCTCCTCGCCCGTGCAACAGCCGGGCCAGGAGCAGCTCGTGAAAAGTGAGCTCCAGGTGTGTCGTCGGCATGATGCCACAAATCTTATTCAGCATCCCCACCCGCCCACCCACCCCCTCCCCCAGTTGTTTTACGCCGAGCAACAAAAAAAATCACACTATATGAAACAGGGTAAAAGATAGGGTTCCGGGCTGCGCGCCGAAAACCGGGGGTAATCGGGGGTAAAATTTCGGCCATTTCCCCAAATGGAAGGGCTTTCCCTTCCCACAACACACCACCCCACGCCACTCAACTGGGATGGGCAGGGTGGAGAGTCTGCAGGGGACTGACTTCGCCGCCGCTGCCAGGTCCGAGAGGAGCGCGCTCCTTCTTGTCGTCAACGCGAAGGAGCCAGTCGATGAGGAAGGCGTTCTTGAGAGCGTGGTGGTGTTGAAAGCACCGCAGGTTGCCCTTGCAGACTTGGTTCTGGACATGCACAGGCCACAGGGGGGTCTGGGGGGCGGAGCCCCCCAGCCGCCGGAGGCCACGGTAGTGAACATCTGATTCTGCTCCATAGTCGCACGCCGCATGTCGTCAACGTGCACCTTGTGCTCAACAGGTTCATCGGGCGAACGCCTGGGGCAGGGCACTGTGCTCTTGGCCCCGGCCTCCTCTGGCCAAAAAGTACCCTGGAATAGTACCCGGACAGAATCTCAGAAAAATCCCGGTGAAAAAAAAAAGAGGCACCCCCGGTTTTTCGGGGCAAAATCTCGAAAACCGGGGCTAAGCCCCGTTTTTCATAACAGTATCTTAAACACTGATATGAAACGTGGCCTGCCAAACCCACCCGACCCCCGCCCCCCCTGTGATTTCTTGAGTGAAAGGATGAAAAGGCAAAATTATGTGCCTTGATTTTTCTACGTTTCTGCCCCCTCCCCTCCCCCAGCTGTGGCATGCAGGCATAGTTTTATAGTTCTCCAGCGGGACGAGGCTGTGTCACTTGTTTTGTAAAGAGGCGTCTTCTCGCGGTGGCGAAAGCGGTGCGTTTCCCCCTCTTCGTATGAGGGGGAGCATATGCCGACGTTCGCCAGAAGTTTTGCCGAGAGCGGAGACCTCCCAAATCAGCCCCGTTTGGAAATTGACAGGGTATTGTATCAACAGTCCAATGAACGGCTTAACCAGCTGCACCCCGCACCCCCCCATCTAACTATGCCTGCCTGTCCCGCCCTTGTCCGATGGCTTTGTTCCCAGGCCAAAGGCTCTGCTTGATTCGGGGCTAATGGCTCGCCTCGAAGCGCGAACCGATCCCTGAATTTGCCACGAGCCCCCCCCCTTTTTTTTAGTGTGAAGGGCTAGCTGTTCTTGCAATAAAAAGATGGTGCGCTGCCGTTTTTATGTTTCTCACAAAATCAAAAAAATGTGATGCTGTCGGCACCGTACGTAAAGAGTGTGAAGACCATTCTTCAGAGAAACCAGAACAGATGGCTGGACAGCCGGAACAAAGTTCCTGCGTATCCTGGGCAGAGAACAGACCGACGGCGGCGTTGCCGTCAAGTCAAGACGCAACTGAAAGGTGTCATCGAACACACTGCCCCCCCCCCCCCCCCCCTGCCATGCATACACGGTGGGATCTTGTAAATTTTACATGTATAACTACAAGTATATACATGTATTATACATGTATAATACTTGCATGTCAACTATTATACATGTATAATACCGTATACGTAAATATTTTGGAACGTAAATATTATGGAACGAAAAAAATCTGGAACGCCAACCCACCAGCGTTCCAAAATATTTACGTTCCATAATTGGTGCCCCTGATTTACCCCCTTTTCACTACGCACAAACTACGCAATCTGGGGGGGGGTCTCGCTTTTTGGTCCCCCCCCAGTTTTTTTTGGTCCCCCTTTCTGTGTGGCTACTGAGACAGGACTGGAGGCACTGCGCTGACCGAGAAAAAAAAATATTGCCAGAACTCACTATGTACCGTCCGAAAGAACAGGGGAAACACCTGGGCAAGGTTGCCCCATGCCCAGAAACACCTGGGAAGGAAGTGAGCTCCAGGAGCCGCGTAGTACCCCCTACACACTTCTACGAAACAACAGCTGCAGAGATGGTCCGGATGCCCCGAAAAAAAACCTACACACACACACTCCATCATCCACACTGCACCTAGGAACAACAATGTCTGGGGAAGAGGAACAGCTCTTCACCATCGTTGCCTCTGTTGAGGGGTTGAGATGCCTCGCGGGGACCATCGCAGGATGTGTCACCCACGAGAAGCTGCTGGCGCTGCTTGAGGAGGTGGGGCTGCAACCGGAGGGTGACTGTCTCGAGGTGCATCTGCTGAAGGGTGGTGACGTTAATTCATTGGAGATGCGGCCTCTCCCAGAAGGCCTGTGGCAGAACGCGCTCCCGGGCTCGGCGCTGTTCCTTCCGGCGAAGGCAGAGACAGTGCCAGCATCCCGCCTGGACGTGCGCGACTGGGTCGACACCGCCATGCAGTGCCACACCCCTGTCTCTAACATCCACACCCTCATCACCAAGTTCAAGGGCGAGACGGTGACCCGCCATGCGGTGGAGATGTCGTGGCAGCAGTCGCTACTGCTACGGGATGTGTTGTTTTTACGGGAGACGCAGGGCATCCGGGAGAACGGCGAACTTGTGTTAATTCACGACCTCACACCAGTGTTTGCGGACCCGTCAAACACTACCAAGCTTGGGCACTTTACGGTGCAGTACAGGGTGAACGGGATCCTCCGCTACCACGTGCTCGCCACATATCTGACGCTGTCATCTGATGGACCCACTACCAGAGTTGACCTGGCCGTCGCCTTTAAACGGTTTTCGGACCTGGCCTCTTCAGGCCAGTTCTCCGTCCTCGGCAAGGATGACGTGGGGTTGTCCGAGGAGTCGTTCTCGGCTTTCTTTCTGGACCGCGGTGCCAGTCTGAAACCCGAGCTGCAGAGCGTTGTCGTTGTGTTCGAGCCCCACCACCGCCTGCATCTGGCCTTCCGGCGAGTCATTGAGCCTGACTTGCCCTTCATGACTCTGATGTGCTATGCTGCCAACTACTGTGCCGCAGCACCAGAGTTCGCCGCCTACCTCCACAGCACGGTAGGCATCACCATCAGCAGCTTCCTGTGGCAGCGGGCCACAAACGGCCGCTTCCTCAGTGGTGCAGCTGCCTGCTTCTCGCTGTCGGCTCGCTGCGGGGAGCTCACCGTCGCTGAGCACCTGCACACCTTCTTCTCGATGACGACGACGGAATCGTCGACAAAGAAGGTGGCAGTGAAAAACTGCCTTGCTGATCGCAGCGCCATCGACAAAGTGTGCCTCTACGGGAAGCTTTTCAGCAAGGTCTTGTACCCTCTGCTGACCACCATCGCAGACTCAGGGAGTTTCACCACCGACCCCAAATCGTTGGGATGGCTGCAGATGTACTGGCGCTCGGGGGCCTTCGACCTCTTCTCTGCGGCCAGGAGTGAAGCGACGCTGGAGGCGTGCAGCTCTGACGGGGACCTGACCGTCTTCCAGAGCGCCACTTCATGCAGGATGGTGACGGTAGGGCGGCTGCGCTTCCACACCTCGCCGCAGTGTCCCTCCCTCGACATCCGGGAAGTCAGCGATAGTGACCTGGACGGCGTCCGGCCGGATGACTTAGTGCAGCACGGCCTCGATGCCTACTTTGGGAAGCAAGGCATCATCTCTTGGAAGGGATGCATGCTGAGGTTGGTGAGCCGAAACTCACTACGATAGTGCGTTCCCGTATTCCGGAGACTACGAAGGAGCGCAAGCTTCGGATTGGGAAGCGGAAACTTGAAGACTTGAAATCAGCATTCGAAAAAGAGGAATCAAGGAAGGAAAGGCGAATTGCAAGAGAGACTGCCCTCAATGACATTGTCCTCCGTTTTGATTATTCCGATAGCTTCACAAACTCGGAACTGATTAATCAAGCTCAAAAGCGTGGCAAGCGAGGTGTACAGAATGCCTCGAAATCACGGTTGATGCAAATCCTTCGTGAATTTGATAAAGCCCGCACAAAAGAAGAGCTGCAGGAGATTTGTGCCGAACGTGGGATTGAACGAAACGTTCAAAATGACCGCGTGGACTGGCTGCTGGCAGCTCTCAAGAAGCAGGATAAAAAGGATCATGCGTGATAAAATGAAAGGGCTGCTGCTACTCTTCACCCCCCCCCCCCCACCCCCCGCTTTGATTTCGTTGCTGGATCAATGCAGTGCCTTCAATCACACACTTCGCCCACTCCAGGAGAATATTATACAAGGCCCAATGCAGTGCGTAACGGTGAAGTACAGCCTGCGGTATCGCGAGAAGGAGTTCGGCAGCTTTGCCGAGCCGTTGCTCGTGACGAGTGTCGACACGTTCGACACCGTGTGGAAGGCGTTTGAGACACGCCTTCCTCCCAAACAGGGTCGCAAAAAATCCGAGAGTGAGCGGGACTACAAGAGGCGCGTCCGAGCGATCTGGAGAGCGCACTCCTTTCTCTGTGGCAAGGACGCAGTCGTGGTTGGGTCGGTGCAGTTCGAACACGGGGAGAACACCTTGGAGATTGCAAGTGATGATACGCTCACAGCCTTCAGGGCGATGCAAGGTGCCACCCTGAAGGTGGCCCTCGACATTAAGGCGAGCGTCGACCGAGGGGTCGACGAAAAGCTGAAGAAGGCGCTGCTGGCACGGGACCCCGCGGGGTATACGGAGGTCACCGCCACACAGGCAACCTCCGCTGACAACGTCCAGGAGACGTTATCAGAGGGGATCACAACGGCACTAGAGATCTGTGTCACGGGATCCAGGCGCCCACTCTCCCTCGACGGTCTGGGGATTGTTGTTGGGCATGGTGTCGTTACCTGCAGCTGCAAGAAAAAGATTCCGAGCCACGTCGGAAAATTGAGCAGTACCGATGTGCATTTCTACGCCACGCAACGAGCTGCAAGACACTGAAGAAGAAGCTGGATCATCCCGACGAGCTGAAGCAGGCACCGCGCCAAAGGGCACCCCGAAAGACAGCTGCAAAGCCGGCGTCGAAACCCGCACCGAAGGCTGCCAGCGCTGCAGCACCTGAAGAACCTGCAGCACCTGAAGCGCCTGCACCCGCACTGACCCCGGAACAGCAAGAACCCCTTGAGTTTGGGAACCCGGCAAAGAGACAGAGAACTGGCTGAGGCCGGAAAAGAGGACCAAAAAATGAGACCCCCCCCCCCTTTTCACTACGCACAAACTACGCAATATGGGGTCGTCAGGGGCACCAATATATATATACTTTGGTCTGTAAAGGGTTAAAGGGCTTAAGACCACCCCTAGGCATACAGTGCATCCGAATCGGATCCGATACATTATCGGACGATTATCGGATCCGATAATCATCCGATAATTTTTTTTGGGTGGGTTTTTCAACCAGAAAATGTTACCAATATTCTGCCTGATCAGGGTCAGTGCTGGCGCGGGGTGGTCGATTCATGTAGCCTCTCTTTGCATTCTCTGGACCACCTCGAAGGGTGCACCACGAGCCAAGCATCCAAGTATGGGGACTAGGCTGGAAACTGATTCAGTCATTGAAATAGATGGGCATCCACGGCGCAAGTGCAGGTGCAGCTGTGCTGCATTCTTGAGGGCTCACGCTACGTCAAAAACCACGCCCTCATCCAAACGTGCAAGGGCTGAGCCAAGGCGTCAACCCCTTCGGCCTCGTCAGCGCCCCAGGAACACAGGCCCCGTCATTGGTTTTCGACGACGATGGAGATGATGACCCGTGCCGCGCGCACACCAGCCAACAATGCCCCGGTGCTAGGGACGGGGCCGAGGGGGGTGGTGTGGCAGGGAAGTGCACGGGACTCGATGCTGGGAGGGCTTGGCGCGCGAAGCGCGCCAAGCCAGCAAATCCGCCCCCAAAAAAATATTTGAAAAATCCATTCGACCGGGCACCGGTCGAGCGCGCCAGCACTGATCAGGGTTAGGGTTGTTACAACCCCCTGGCAAGCGAGCCTTCGACCGAAGGACCGGAAAGTGTTACAACAATCCCCGTGGCTATTTAGTCAATGCCAGATTTTCGAAAACCAACGCCCCAGGGATACCTGCAGGACAAGGGCGCCAGTACCGCTGACTACGCGGTGGTCCCGACGGAAGCGCGCGACGCGGTGGTGGAGCGGGGGTCGGGGATGCAGGACGAGCTCCCTCGGGTGCACCCTCACTGTGCAACTCAGCTGGCAGCTCTGATGAGCTGCGGCTGCACGACTCCACTAAAACTCAAAAAAAATATCAAGCGTGGGGTCTGGGGGGTTTCTCGTGAGGCAGAAATGACGACAAAAGGGGAAAAGAGTGTGTTCTGGTGCCCACAACGCACACGAACACTGATTATCGGATGATTATCGGATGTCCGACAATGACCGATAATGTCCGATAATCATCCGATAATCGTCCGATAATGTCCGATAATGCCCGATAATGTCCGATTCGGATCCGATAATTTGGGATTTTCCCCGAAAATCCGATAATGCCCGATAACCGATTCGGATGCACTGTATGCCTAGGGGGGGGGGGGGAGGTAGAGGGGGTGGGCTGCACCCAACCGTTTCAAGACACGCTGCCGATAGGGGGGTGGGGGGTGGTGGGGGTGGCGGGGAGGCGTGGGGAGATATGTCACCGTCGTCACGTCTCCTCTCCCCCGCCCCCTCCTCGCACCCACCCTGTGAAAACAGGAGGGCGCCTGCCAGGGGCAGGGGAAGGGGATCGCAGTGCAGAACACAGCACTGAGCACGACACACGCCACACACCTTAATCACCCTTTCTCCCTTCGTGCAGGCTGCACTCCCCGCCCCGAGCAAGCTCTGACGGAAGCCCCCCCCATCACCACTAAGTTTTACTATTGTTGAGAAACCACCCACACCACCACCACCACCACCACCCCCCCCTTCGAGAGCCCAATAATCAGGTGGGGTAGCACACATGATGTGGCCACCACCACCACCAACACCTTTCCCCCATCATGCCCGCGTATCCAACGAGATGCTGTGGAAATAGGTCTGCATGAGCTGGGGGAACTGCGAGGGTTCTATCTCGGTCGCCTGCAGGCGGTGCCGCTCTGCGTAGGTCGGGATGCGCCTCTCGCCTGGGCGGGCCGGGCACGCCAGGAACACCTCCTGCAGAGTGTGGAACAGGGCGTGGTCGTGCGACAGCTGCTTCAGGATCAGCTGCGACGCCGCGTCGAGCGAGCTGTCCGGCAGCAGTGGCGCCGCACACCTCCCCTTCACCGACGCCTCCGCCGCATGCGCGAGGAGCCCCGCAGCCACCGCAACGCAGGCCACAGCGCTCTCCCGCTGCACACCCTTCAGCACGCCGTACCTCACCCTGCCCGGCTTCTGCGAGATGCATGGGTTGAGGAAGGGGTGCACGCTGGATCTCGACCTGCGAGCCCCGCCGATGGTCACCCTCGGCCCCCCCGCCGCCGGCTCCTCCGGCGGCCGTGCCGCCGCAGGGGGGCACAGCGCACCCAGCGACTTCGGCGGATGCGGCTGCACCACCGCCACCACACCACCACCTCCCTGCCAGGGCGGGCCCCCGCAGAACCCACTCCCCCGGGAGCTGCAGCGGTGCCCCGGCGACGCCGCCACCGCCAGCTGGGTGTGGTGCGCCGGGGGTGCCACCCCCAGCACAGCCGCCGCCTCCGCCGCGCGCGACTGCCGCAGCGCCGTGACAAAGCTGTGCTCCGGCGGCGCCGCCTTCGCCACCCGCGGGCTCCCGCGGGAGCTGAAAAACCGCCGCCCCGCCACACCCCCCCCGCCACCACCACCACCCTCCCCCAGGGGCAGGCGGAGGCAGGTCTGCGACGGCGGGAGGCGGGGAACCTCACCCCCTGCGGGCCTCGCGGCAGACGCAGCAGCGTTGCTGCTGCTGCGTCGGAGGGGCCGACCCCCATCGGGGGCGGCCGGGCTGCCGGAGGCGAGCCGATGCGAGGCGGAAGACCTGCTGAGGTTGACGGACTGCAGCACGCCTGGGAGGAGTGTCGCGTCGAATGCAGAGGCAGCCAGGCATTCCTCCTTGCGGGAGTGCCGGAGACGCGCCTGGCGGGAGCAGCGCCGCTCCCGCAGGGCATCCGCCTTGCTTCGCTTCGCAGGATTTTCCACAGCGGTGGTGGCGGCGGGGCGGGGAATTCTGCGGGGCAGAGGGAGATGCTGCTGCTGCTGCTGCTGCTGCACCAGCGCACCGCACCCCTCCGCCTTGGCCGGCACCGCAGGGATGGCTGCGACAGCCCCGCCCGACTCCGCCACCCCCCCAAGAAATGGCGACGGAGATGCCGGGGGGGATAGCTGCCCCCCTCCCCTCAGTGGGCTCCGCGGGCCAGGCGGGGGGGTGCTGCTGGCACACTCCTCCCCGCTGGCTGCGCCGTCCTCCAGATCCAGCCCTCTATCCGCGTGGGGCTTTCCGGGGTGGGGTGCGGTGGGGGCGGCGGGGGGAGGGCCTGATGCAGTGGTGGGGTCTGCGGCATCCGGAGCGGTTGGGGTGGTTTGCTGCAGCAGCACATCCCTCTGGTAGCGGAGGGATTCGCGGAGGAGGTGGTGACGGATGGCGTGGGTGGGGGATGGGTCCTGCGGGTTATGGAGGAGGGACCACTTGTTGCTGTCGGGGTCCTCAAACTCGTGGAGGACGGACTGGATGTCCCCCTGGAGGATGTGGGAGATGAAGGCGGATAAGGGGAAGCCATCGGGGCCCGCGTCGGAGAATTTTTGGAGAACATCCGCCATGTCTCGGGAGATGGAGGGGCGGTCGACAATATCCTGGAAATCGCGCAGGGTGAGGCTCACCTCCTTCAGACCATTCTGCCGGGATTCATACACCTCCGTAGCGTGGCTCTGCAGGTCGGTCAGCCCATCCGCCGTCAGCCTCTTCGTCTGCTCCGACCAGGTTTTATACGACAGCCTCGGATACTCCGCATTGTCCTCCGCGTCAAAAAACGACGTCTGCCCCGACACCCCAACTCCACCAGGGGGGAGATGCTGCTGCCCCCGATACCCCTCCCCTTCCCCCCCCCCCTCCTCCTGAGGGCAGCCCCCACCCCCACCCCCCACAGCCAGTTGTGGCAGGGTGCTTTCCGAAGGGTTTTCTCGCTGCCCGACCCCCACGGGGGAGTGCGCCGCAGCCACCGCGGCTGCCGCCGCCGCCGCCGTCGCCTCGGGGAGGGTGCTGGCGTGGTGGTGGTGGTGGTGGGCTGTGAGGGCTGGCACACCCCCGACCTCCGCCGATGAAATGCCTTGGTAAACCTCTGATGCTTTCTGATACTCCCGCGCGATGCGTTCGAAATAGGCGTCGTCCGACTCCGCCTCCTCCAGGGGATGGCCGGGCGGGGCGGGGGTCGGGAGGGTGTTCTGCTGATGACGCTGCCCCTTCACGCCCCCCCTTGAGGCGCATCCCCCCGCTGTCGACGGGTGGGAGGACAGCCCCCACGACGACGCGTCGGACAGCGGAGCCCCCCGCGAGCCGAACCCCCGCGACAGCACAACATCCGGGTTTCCGGGGGCACCACCCCCACCGCCGGTCTGCAGGAAAACCCACTTGTCAACCTCGCTCTGAAATGCCACATTCGGAAGCGGGGCGCAGACAGCCCCCCCGCCACCCCCGCCGCCACTCCCCAGCCCCTCGGGCCCCCCCGCCTGCTGTGTGGGCCTCCCGAGGGTAGACGCATGCATCGCCCTGTCGAGCGACTCGCTATGCTGCACCGCGGCAGACAGGGGGCGCCCCCCGCGAGACAGCAGCACTCTCTCCCCGAGGCTCACGTTTGGAGGGGCGGCTGCCCCACGCCGCACACCCCCTCCCCGCGACGCCACCCCGCGGGAGTCTCGGGAGACCCCACAGCTGGGGCCGGGCGCCGTAGCACCCCCACAACCCACACTATGCCCCTGCTGGGAGACGAGAAGGCAGCCATCCCCCTGCATGTCGCCCGGGGTGGCTTCGGGCGATACCCCCGCCTCCGCCTCGCTCCCCACCCCCAGGGTGTGGGGTCGGGTGTGTTGCGGTGTCGGCGGTGCCAGCATGCCCTCCCCTGCGGGGCTCTCCATCCCCTCCCCCAGGCCCACAAGGGAGTACTCCTCGGGGAGGCCGGGGATGCTGTGGGGTGGTGGTGCATCGACGCTTCCCAGAGGTGGGGGTGTCAGGCCCAGCGGCAGCATCGCAGATGATGCGCTAGCCAAGTGGTGGCGTGGAGGTGCGTGCCGTCGGGGTATAGCATGCGGCGGCTGTGGGTGGTGGAGGCTCGACACGGCGGTGTATGGGTGTTCCGCCGAAGGGGGGAGCGCCGCCCGGCAGCGGTCGGCATCGAGTGTGCCGAGGAGGTCTGCCGAAGAGGGGGGGTGCTGCGCCGGCCCGGCAGCTGTGCGGGCTCTGGAGATGGTGGGTTCGTCGGGGCCTACGGAGGTGTCGTGGCGCTGCGGGGGCCCGCGGAGGGTGGGAGGTGTGGCTGGGGTGATGCACTGCAGGCTCTCTAAGGCGAGCCCGTGGAGGCCGTGGGGGAGCTGGTCGGTGGATGTGACATCAGGGCGGGCGTGTCGCTCTTTCATTGTGTAGGGGGGTGGAGGGGGTGGGCGTCACTGTGACAGTAGAAAAGGGAGATGTGAGATGACGGTGAGTGATCGTTTTGGCATGCGAGGGGAGAGCGAATGGAAAAGTAAATCCCCCAGCACCTTCTTGCAATGTTAGTCCTTTTTGTAGTCACCACACCAGATATATTGAACAAGGCAGATCAATGTACAATGGGAGGCATGCGAGGGGGGGGGGTGTTGAAGAGGGAGTTTGGCGTTCACTTTGTCGAGTCTGTATAAACTATGAACGGTGCATGTTTGGTGAGACATTTGTGCGGATACCAAACGCTGCCGACGAGTCTTCTTAGATTTAGAAAGCGCGTTGTTTTGCCAATAAAAAGATGAAGGTGAAAAGGTGAAAGATCACTCGGGAGAAGAGAGGGGGGGGGGGGATGGGGGATGAGGTGGGTGAGGGGGGTTAGTTCTGCTGCAGTGTCCCCCCTCCCCTCCCCCTGTCAACCACAACTGCAAAACGGAGATGCCCCACTCGTCCCCACCCGTCCGATCCCTTCCCCCCTCCCCCCCCTCCCTCACCCACCCCTTCCCTCGCCCCACCGAGAGGGTTGAGGTGTCAACAAATGGAAAGTCCCACTGTTGCTGTTTTGAGGCGGTGTTCAGCCAACACGCCGCAAAACACAACGGCATAAGAACCCATCCTTTTTTTCCAGCCCCCACCCCTGCCTTCCCGACTGACATCTGCAGGGAGGGGAAACAATTGGTACCCCTGCAAATCGACCTCCTGAGGCTGGAACCAGCAGCAAAAGGGTACACCAGGAGTGACAGAGAGAGGGAAAGTCGAGGGGGCTATGCGCGACATCGCAAGAGACCGAAGAAAATGTGGGGGCGGGGGGCGGGAGGTAGGAGGCGGGAGGGAGAGGGTGAGGGCGGACCACCTAGCCAGCGCAGTGCGTTAAATCCACAGCTCCGACGCATGAGTCCGGTTTCCCCCCCCCCCCTCCCCCGAACACCCAACCCTTTATTCCCGCCCCCCCCCCCTCCCCAATCTTTTTTGCAAGCTATGCACGGCAGCCATATTATCAAACCAGCGGTCGGATAACCGCCCTGAGAAAACTTTCTGCTCTTGCACCCCCCCCCCCTACTGGGGGTGGCCGAATAGAAGGGGGTGGCCGAATAGAAGGGGGGGGTCTGGAAATTCGAAATCCAGAAAATTTTAGGCCGAATACAAGGGGGGGGGGGGTCTTGTATTCGGCGGTCCGTGAATTTTGGCCAATTTTCAAATTTTCAGCCTGTTTTTCCAGTCCTAACAGGCACCCCATGGTCAAAATGACCCACTGCGATTCGCACGGAATCCAAACATTCAAAAGAATAGGGTTTTGGACACCAGTGTGGGGGTCCTCACAGGTGGCTGACTCCTGGGAATATCCTCCCATTATCAGGAGCCAAATCAGGCCCACATTTCATGAGTGAAACTTGGCACCTCCACCCACAAAATGACCCCACCACGATCCGCACGGATTCCGAATAGTGCAATGGAAGGCGAAAATCGCGATTCCACGAGGTCACCTGGAGCAAAATTCACCAAAATTAGGAAAAACCACGGACCGCCGAATACAAGACCCCCCCCCTTGTATTCGGCCACCCCCTTGTATTTGGCCACCCACTGCAAAAATTGCCCAAAATTTTGGGTTTTGAAAACCCCCCAAAAAAAGCGTTTATACGCCTATTAGAAGGGGGGGGGTCTTCTATTTAGCCCCCCCCAGTAGGCCCTTGCATAGCCCCCGATTTTCTGTCACAAAACCAAATTTTGGCCATTTTTTCAATTTTTGGGTCCAAAATACCCCCCAAAACACCACCAAATGACTTTTGTGGGTCTCTCCCACCTGTTTCCCACCCTTCCACCCCAATTTTCCAGCTTTTTTGGGGATTTTTCGGGTATTTTTGTCGGAAAAAGCCCCTCCCTTAGGGCGCTTTTCTCCTGTATATCAACCAGGAAATTCACAAATCCACGTTTGAGTATGGTTGGTACCTCAGCACCTAGTTCTGCTGCAAATTCCTGGAGTTCATTCCTTGTGAAGGGATTCAGAATCCCTTCTTGGCGATTATTGAGTCTGACAACATTGAATTCTGCCAGACTGTCTGCCCGGGTGTCGGATCTCGGCTGCAGCTGAGTGTGCTTGTGCGAGCCCGTTTTCTCGTTCCAGAGTTTTGCCCTGCCATCGTCACCCTGCTGTTTGCCGCCTTCTCCTAGCCCCTCTTTGTCCTACAGACACACCGGTGTCACACATGGATCTCTTCTGCGGGCACTGCACCTGATGCCATGTTCATCTCATAGTGTGTGCCCACTTTGTCGGTATATGCTAGGGGGGCTACTGTTACGCGACTGTTACTGACCATTTACATATGTGGATACCACTGAAATATTCCGTAGGTTTGAGCCGAAAACAGGGTACTCCGCCCAATTTGGGCTCCCGGAATCAATTGCGAGCGGAATTTTTCACTTTGGTGACGATTTTGGCTGATATTTTGGGTGATTCATGCCCACCCTGGTTACACCCCCTAAAAACAAGGAATTGGTGGGGTTATGGCTGGTCTCCCACGAGAACCCTCTTTCAGACCCCCTCTGGGCGTCACAAGGCCACCAAAACCACTAAAAACCACCCAGGAACCTACCTCAGGGGTAGCTGTGTGGTTGTGGGGTGTTTAGAGGCCTTCTCCGCCTTTGAAAGTGGTTGCTCAGAACTGGTCCAAAACGGCCCAAATTGGAGGGTCTACTGTTACACTACTGTTACAGACCATGACATGGGCGGATATCATTAAAAAAATCAGCATTTTTAACCCGAAAACAGGGTACTCCACCCATTTTGGTCTGCCGGAATCACTTCCGGGGTGAATTCTTCACTTTGGTGACGATTTTGGGGGATAGTTTGAGGATTTCGTGCAGATTTCAGCTCCCAAAAATAAGGGCTTTTTCGGAAAAGTTTCAAATTTTTCCACGAGAAACCTCTTTCAGACCGCCTCTGGGTACCATGAGGCCCCCAAAACCACTAGAAACCACCCAGGAACCTACCCCGAGGGGTATCTATGTGGTTTTGGGGTGATTAGAGGCCTTCTCTGCTTTTTGGAAGTGGTATTTTTGAACCGTTACAAATCGGCCCAAGAGCGTTACACGAGCGTTACACTTTTTCGGGAGGTTTTTCACGAAAAAATGCCAAATAATTCGAATGGATCGACTTTCCCGAGGGTGTCCGCTATTTTCTCGGATTTGTTCAGTGATCCCCCACTGGATTTTTGGCCAGGTACGCCCATTTTGGTGGAGTTTTTGGCCCAAAATCCAAAAAATCGTGTTTGTGACAGCCCTAAACAGAGATTTAAACAGCCATGCAAGGGCCTACCCCCCCCCCTCCGATCCCCCCTCTCTCTGGACTACGCCTAAGCCTCCTTGGTTGTCCGCTACTCTCTGCGAAGAAGAAAAAAACACGCACAGGGAGGCCTGTTCTGGCATCGTAAGAGCATTACCAAGCCCCTCTGCCAGGTCCTCAATAGCCACTCGCGCCCCTCCTCGCTTGTCTCTCCACTTTTCGATGACGACAGAGGGGGACGGAGATGTCGGTGCTGCCTCTGCCCGAGGGACCGGGTCCGCCTGGGGCACAGGGCGCTCCTCATCAGGGTCAATGAACACCTCCCCCTCCCCACGCGAGTCAACCGAGAACCGCATGAAGTGGTCCGGGTTCAGGGGGGCCGCGGCCTCTGTAGCCAACGCCGTCCGGCTCACTGCTGCTGGTGATATGGGGCCGCATTCAAGGAGTGTTCGACCCAGGATGTGGCTGTACGCGCTACTCACTCTGGTGGCGTGGCTCTGGGTGACCAGAACCCTGCTTCGCCCCGTCCGTTCTGCTGCTAGGCGGCCCAGCTTGCCGAAAACCTGGTGCGCCGACGGCCCCAGACCCCCGAAAGCCTCCATCGCAAAGGCCGCGAAAATCTGGCCAGATCTCCTGCAGGGATCACGATACCTCCTGTTCTTCTCTGCCTCCCCCGCTGCCGCCGCCGCTCCAGTAAACCTCGCAGCAGCTTGGACCACGGAAGCCGCGAGGGGATTGCGGATCGTCACGTCGATGACCCGCGGCCACACCCGGCGAGTGACAATGTCCCCGGGGCGCTCCTGGGAGTCCGGAAGGATGTGGAGCGTCTCCATCTCGGGGCTCGTACCCGCTTCCACCGCGAGCCTGTACAGGCTGTCCCGCACGACATCGTGACGCCGAGTGGGCCCACCCCCCACCCTACAGTTCAGCGCGTGGGTGCCGTGCGTGTCCATCTCTTGCCCACACCTGCCGCACTTGGCGTCTGGCTCGAAGAGGGAGATGCCCAGCCTGTGCCGCGTCACCACAACCATTTCCTCTCCCCCGACACGCGTCTCTTCCGTCAGCTTGCCCGCATACGTGGCCCCTGCATGAGGGAGTGACAGGGACCGGTACCTGGCTCTGTCACTGGCGTCTGCCCGCTCGTGCAAGTCTCGGTGGTGAACGTCGATGATGGCCAGGGAGAGGTCCTTCTGTTTCACCATCTCCGTGGGGCGGGACTCCGAATCCACAGCATCCCCCTCGCTCACGTCGTTGTTGTAGGCCGAGCTCAGGGTGTGCCACGCCGCCGTATCCCAGGTGAACTCCTTGTCCAACTCCCGACATAACAGATACCCGTTCTGCATGGAAGCCATCGCTGCGGCGTGCCAGTGCTCCGTAGAACGGCGTATACCGAGCCCACCCACCCGGACCGGCAGCGTCGCCTGTCGCATGGCGTCGTCCGGGAGAGTGTCGTCCGCCAGGCAGAGGATACGAGTCAGGCACTTCTCGACCGCCGCATCGCTCTTCGCCAGGTATTCCGTCGCACCCCTATGTCCCAGTGCACGCATGTAGAACACCAGGCGCGCGAAACCCTCGCAATGCCGGAGGAGAGCAAGGGCCACTTGCCTGTCTTCGAGCGTCGCCAACGCCTCAAGGTAAGGCGCGAATTCAGCCAGCTTCTCGTCCATGTAGCGCTCGCAGAACTCTCGCGACCCTATGGGCGTGCCCAGGAGGGTGAAATCGCCCCCCTCACGGTACACCACTCCCGGCTTGTCAGTCTCATCAGGGAGGCGAAGAAGGAACCCTTGCGCTTCAAGCTCGGTCTTCGAGAGGCGGTTGAGGTCGATAAGCTCACACTTGTCCAGCTTGACCTCCAACCCCTTCTCCTTGCTCCACTTCACCACGAAATCCAGCGCCTCCTTCACGACTCCCGCTGGCCCCATCAGCACGCCGTCGTCCAGGTAGAAGACACTACCTCCACACCCTGCGAAGTGCCCGACCAGCATCTCAGCTAGCTCTTTAATGGCTAGGGAGAAAAGAAGTGGTCCGAGGGGGTCCCCCTGCTGAACTCCACACGTGGACTGGAAGACGTGCCCACTGTACGATAGTGTGGAGGGGGACCCGTAGCACCACTGTGCGAAAGGGAGGAGGCCCGGGATGTCTCGTTCAACCACCTCTAGGAACGCCTCCCGGTGGACAGAGTTGAACGCGTTCTTGAAATCGATTTTAAGAACGACAGCATCCCGGGGCCCACCACCTGCGGCTGTCGCCTTGGCGCGCTCCGCCCACTGTGCCACCACCGCTACACCCGCCTCGAGTCCCCGTTGAACTGCGACGCCCACCTGCTTCCCTTTCATCAGGATGCGCCGTGCTGCGTCTTTATGGCGAGTGGAGAGCAGCTTGGCGGTTAGCCTCCTCAGAGTCTCACCGCACGCTATCGGTCGCACATCACCGTCGCTCTTCTTCAAAGCGGTGAGCTTGGCGCCTGCCAGGATCGGCATGATCTCCTGCGGAGCCCTGCCTGACGCCATCAGGTTCACCACCTGTGTGAGCCACGCCAACGGCTTCGCCCCTGCCGCGTCTTTACACTCAACTGCCTGGCGGACGTGATCCGGGCGTAGCCCCACTTGACCCCCGGCCGACCCATTAGGGAAGGTCTTGAGTGCACTCATCACTTCGGCCGGGGTGAAAGGCCGGCACGTGGCAGGGGCTGGTTCGCGCGCATGCGGTGGAACTCCGGTCGGGTGTTTCGATTCAAGGGCTGCACGCGTGCTGTCTGTGTTCTCCGCCACCACCTCAGGGATGAGGCTCTTGTGTGCCGCGGACATGCGATTCTGCCGTGCATACTTCGCGACACGCCTTTCCATTTCGCCAGGGCGCGGGGGCCCCCCCACTTTTGGCGGCTGCGCCTTCTTCTCGCACGCTTCTACCCACAGCAGGTTGAAGTCCCCCTTCGCCCAGCGATCGAAAGTCCTCAGCCTGTCCCTGATGGTCCCCTCCATCCTGTCCCCCATCCGCGCCCCCCGTAGCAGGACTGACGGGGCCAGCAGCAGCGCTGTCCATGCCTGCACTGTGTTGTGGGCCGCCACCTCCCGGAGTAGACCGGCAAACGTCCGCGTCCATGATGCGACGAGGTGGTGCGGCACGGATTCCCACACCTTGATGTGCTCCGCTCTCACTGCTTCGAGCCCTGGGAGGGCTTTTGCCTGCACCCCTTCCCCCGCCGGCACTGCTTCGGGTTCCGGCTCGAGTCTGTGCCGACAAGCCAAACACGCTGTGTACTTGAGCGCGATGACGTTCTCGCAGCGAACACACTCCCGATACCCGATGGCGCGCAGGACACTGGGGGTCACCGTTTCACCCCTGGCTGCGTGCTTGTTCAGGTGCCCCAGCATGGACCCCCGGAGGATAGGCACGCCACATTGCATAAGGGAGGTGCGACAGCTGTCGTGCGGGCAGTACACCTTGTCCGTGGCCCTTTGCACCAACTTTGCCTCCACCGTAGCTGCGTCCATGCCCTCCGGCGTGGTGATAACCTGCTCCCCTACAGACTCCGTGGTGAGGAAAGCGGGGTGCGCCATCCTGATGAGGTCTAGCAGTTGGCCCCTTGGGATGTCCACTTGTTCGTAGTGGTCCCCAGCTAAAGCAATCACCCGGGTGCGCTTGAGGAGGTCTCTATCCTTCACACTACGGGGGCGGATCGCCACGACTCGATGAGCACCCGGTTGAATGACCACTATATGCAGGTCCCAGAGCCGCGCCGCCAGTTGCAGGGTGAGGTGGTCCATCCACCCGTCCTCTCCGATCGCGTTGGCATATGCCAGGAAAGCCTCCTTGGCCCCCCCGAAAAATGCCACCAGTTCCGGTCGCGACTTGGCCGACTTGGCGAGGTCAGCTCGACGCGCCCCGATCACTTCAGCCTCGAAACCCAGGGCCCAGTACCCGCAATCCCCCGTGGCGGAATTGGGGATGCGGGAGGCGTGCAGCAGGCGCAGTGTCGAATCAACATCAGCCCAGTCCCGCCCATCCATCGCGCTATCCTCTTCCGCACCGCCCCTGAGGTCCCCGGGAAGGAGGTGCACCGGCTCCGCCCCGCTCCCCCGCACCGCGACCTGTCCCTCTTGGCCTCCCGGCCCCCACGCCCATGACGGCATCCCCCTTGCTCGCCATACTATCTGTACACCCGTTTTTATAAAAAGGAGGGGCGTGCGTGGCCCCTTCCACTCGCCACACTTCCTCACCACCCACCTCAACGCTGCGCCCCAGCGGAGGATGCCCCGTGTCGATGCACCCGGCGGGGGGGGCGGGGGGAGTGAGGTGGGGGGTGGGGGAGGGGGTGAGGGTGGGGTGGGGCGGGGGATGGGTGGACGGAAGGGGACAAGGTAGACAGGGAGCGAGAGGAGAAACTCGGGGAAGACAGCACAACAGGAAGAGACACCCGAGGGGAAAGGCCCGGCCCCCACGACCCCTCCCTCCCTATCTGCTGTGGGGGCACCGGTCGGGGTGCCCCGGGTCGCGCGCCGATCTGCTCTCCCAGTCGAAGACTGGCTTCGCGGTAAACCGCGGGCGTGGCTGTCGACCACGCGCCTGTGGGTTCCCCCACGCGTTTCTGGGTGCGCACCCAGGGACCGGGCCCGGAGCCACTGACGGGCTCTATGCGCATCGTTTCGCCCTGCTAAGAGGACGGCGCACGGTACCACTCGGCCCGCTCGCCTGCTCCGCCGCCCCAGGAGGGCCGTCAGCCGCCCCCTCCTTCTCGCCCGCCATCGCCCGCGTCGCCTTCTTCTGGCCGGCTTGGCCCAGCTCGCCGCTGTCACTGCCGCCCAGCACGCCGCTATCACCGCCGCGAGAAGTCCCAGCATCGTCATCCGCCGGGGTGGGGGGGATGGGGGGGGTGAGGGAGGGTTTTTTTTTCGATGTTTGTTGGGTTTTGAAAAGTGGGGAACGGGGAAATCTATTGGCTCGGTTTGTACCTTCCCGTTGTGAAGATATTCACCGGGCAGTTACCGAGCTTGGGGAGGGGGTTGTTGAGTAAGACAAACACGAAAATTGGGGAGGGGGGGGGGGGGGTGGGGCGGAAGCGGATGGCAGGCTGAGATGGTGATGCCTCGCTTTTGTGTCGTTTGTGGTCGGTGGGGAGCCGAGCCTCTGCGGTGTGGGGACAGCCCCGTACCCCACCAGCCGCGTTACGCAACCAATGAAGTACAGAAACTGTAGCTTAAGAAATCGTTGGTAAACATGGTATGACATAAAAACCATAAAAACATGGTATGACAAAGATCTTGCAAGAAATGTTAAGATATCTCGAAATTTCTTACAGGGGGGGGTCAAATAAACGTACTTAGTACTACTATTCGGCGAACGCGCGGGCCTAAATCGACCTCGCCAGAAAATTAATAAATAGTTTGCGAGCGAATAGACGTACTAAGTACGTCTATTCAACTTTTCCTAAAAACGCTGTTTGCAGGGGCTCTGCGGGGCTGTTTGGTCCACCAGGGGCGCGCTGGTCACTGCTGTCGTCCGTCTCTCACTTCTTCTGCCTTCCGGTCGAGTATCCGCTCTGTTCTCGTCCTACCACTCGCCCCTCATTTGGTTTCGTACCGTTTTGATTTGTATTGCCCCCCCCCCCCTGGTTGACATTCTTGTTGAGTTAGTGAAAGCATACACAGTTCATCAGAGCTGTCAGCTTCACTGTCGGTGGTTGGTTGGTGCGTTGATGCTTAAAAAAAAGATGTGAAAAAGACAAGCCACAACCAGCACGCCCCAACTTACTTCTTCTTCAAGTTCTTGGGCTTGCTGGGGCAAGTCTGCATGTTGTGCCCAGGCTTCCTACACCCTTTGCAGAGCCTGCGGTGTTTGTTGGGAGTCTGGGTGGTCGGGGACGCTGCGCGCTTCTTTTCGGAGGACTGGGAGGACTGGGAAGGCTGTGTCTGTGTGAGAGAGTTCACACGAACCGGCTTCGCCCATGCCAAGATGCTTGACTGTTGGGTTGGCTGAGACACAACTTTCTTTTGGGTGGACTGCTTCTCTGTGCTCTCTTTTGCCTTCCCGTCCAACCCAGGTTCAAGGTCCGCACCACCAGCCTCAGGGGATGTTTCTGTGCTTGGTGCGAAGGTGAGGTCCGGACAAAGGGAGCTCTTCACGAACCCGTCCTCCTCACCCGACACCTTCAGCACGTACCCCATATCCCGCAAGCGCTCGGCTACCAGCGTGCCCTGGCCCGGGCCAGTTGGTTGAAGGAAGGCCGGGGAGCGCATGGCGGTGGCCCATCCTCGAATATCTTGAACAGGAGGCATTCCATCAGCAGGAGGCACATGAAAGCATCGGACGTCATCATTATGTCGGACACCAGCCGAAGCTATTGGCTCTGTTGGTGGATGGTGAAATCTGGGCAGTTGGATTGCGGGTTTGCGGGCGTGTGTTGATCAGTGCTGCACAACAGGAGAGAATGTCAAACAACGTCAGGGAAGGGGGCTGCGGGGGGTGGGGGGTGGGCTCAGCTGGTCCTCGAAGGCTACATCTATGGTGAGGTGTGTCTGGGGCCATCCGTCCACATCTTCTCGTTGGTGGTAGGGACTGCGGACGCCGTAGATGAGGAGTCGTTTAATGCGCGCCGCTCTTCAGCAGTGATTTTGACGCCTCTGGACCCCAGGAGTTTGCGGGTTTCCGGGTTTGCGGTCTTCAGCAGTGGTTCTGATGCCTCTGGACCGCAGGAGTTTGCGGGTTCGCTGGTTTCCCGTCCGTATGTGTCTGAGGGGGGATGCCCCGATTCCCTTCGTCACGACATATCTTTGAGCGTAGGTCACTTCCCCCCTCTACGGACCCCGTGCACCCTGGTTCCCCTAAGTGGCACCAATAGACCCCGTTGTCCCCATTCCTTGCCCCAAAGTTTGCAGATTTGTGTGTCTCCAAAAAGAAAATCTCAAAAAAAACGAAAAATTTCCCCAAAAAAAAAGGGTGAAAAGTAAGTACTACTATTCAACGGCCCAACGTGCCCCAGAGCCCCAAAAAAATAAGTACTACTATTCGGCTAAGTACTACTATTCAACTAAGTACGTGTATTTGACCCCCCCCTGTAAGACCTTTGTCATACCATGTTTTTATGGTGTAATCTACGGAGCTCAACTCTCAAATTCCGTCAAAAACCGGGTCTTTTTGTGGCGATCCGCGGGGGTGAAATTCCGAAGAAAATATCGGCAAAAACAGTTTTTCCGAATTTCTCCACCAAAAAAAAATATTTTTTTCACGGTATGGTGACGATCGGTCCAATTAAATCCACGATCGTGAAAAAAAACGATCGTTTTAATTGGAGTCTAATTGGACGATCGTGAAAAAAAAATTCCAATTATTCCCACGATCGTGGGCGATCGTGGCTAATTGGTCGAAGATTTCCATCCAGTGCCCACCTATCTCTGCAGTCAACCATGTGATGGACCACAGTTCTTCCGGGTATCGAACCCTCTCTGCAGGGTCGGCTGTCAAGCAGGCTAACTCCTGGGCCTTGAGAGCCCCGTGGTTGGCCTGGAGTACGGCCTGGAGCTGTGTAGGACGGCTCCCGGTGGGAGCTGTTTCAACCGGTAGTCAGCGGTTCGATTTTTTCGCCCGCTATTGGATACAGGGGGCTACGGGGTGATCGTCAGTGCATTTTGGTGCATTTCCTAAGGAACCTAGGTGAAAACTGACGAAGAATAACGAGGCATAACGACCAGCGAAGACCCCCTCTATTTTCAGCTCAATTCCACCCCAAGTTTTCCTGAGCTTGGATATCCCTGGATTGATATCGCTGAATGGCTGAACACCCGAGACAGCCGCTGAAGTTAGAGCCTTGTTGGATGAGGCCATTCCCTTCGCAAAGCCGCATCCGATATTGTATACGTTCCCCATCCCAGAGGTGATCAAGCTTCGGTAGAGCTTGGTACTGCAGAGCTCGTCACCCGCTGAACGCTGAACGGTTACCGATCCGCCGCTGATAACAGAGCCTTGGTTAGGGTGCCACACCTGAAACCAGTGGCATGGTTGGCTGTGAGTGCATCAGCTTCCCCGCTGTTCCATCTGATTTTGATCGAGGTTTGGGCGCAACCGGGATTTTCAGCCATTGGATGAGACCATTCCCGGATCATTCCATCAGCCAATAGTAAGCACATTCCGAATCCCAGGGGTATTGGCTGAATGGCCCCCTTCAGCCGCTAGAATTCGAGCCTTGCCGGGAGGGGCGCTGGTAGAAGTGTCGGGGATGCTCCTCTGGAGTTACTCCGGAGCACACCGGGCACTGGTAGCGATGTTTGGCGGCTTTGACCGATGGCTGAAAACCCGGTGCTTTTTCGCAGTGTTCCGACATGGAGTGGAGACGTAGCCCTCTCTTCTGGAGGCCAATGTGGCGCAGTCTCCGAGACACAAAAATGAACCGTGTCATTGACGCCTTCATCTTCCAAGAATCAAGGAATTGGGCGCCTGGGCCACAGCAGGTGAATGTACGCACCCTCCGGAGCCGGAAGGAGGTGGTGGCACCGGAGGCCTCCGGAGGGCTGGTAGCCTTGGTTCTGGGTGCATCCCTTCGACCCTGCAGTCTCTAATCCGATGATATCACGTCACGGCGACTACCTGAGCAAAGTTGTTTCAAACCCCACCTCTTGGATCACCAGCAGTTTTATGGAGTTGTATGGCATTGGTCAATGAACAACTATGCGGTTGGTACATCATTCTGGCAGAGGGACAACTTCCCCGTGATGTGACCATGTGACATTCGCGCACGATACCATGTGCCGGACTCATCACACCGTCGCCTTCTTGCACGAATCGACATCACGGGTAGATATCCCTGTGACGTCGGTCAATACAGGTTGGGCGATGGGCAAATTACTCGTCTCCGAGACTGAACAGAGACTTCGTGGTCTTAGGCATATGACCACACCCGTTCTTTTCCATATTGATGTACTCATCTGAATCAGTCCGATGACGATCCGACACCAATACCAGCCCAGATTTGCACCATGTAACGTGACATTGTCTGCCGACGGAGTTGTGCGCAACAACTGACGGCAGAGCGACAACAAAATCACCACACGAGCGAACCCATCCTGGTTGTCGAGTTTTGTGCAATAGGTGTTCCCCTTCGGTGGACCATGTGTAGTCGTGAATACCACCGATACCTGGGACTCCCGTGGTTAAGCCCCCCCCTGGAGGCGATTTTCGGGGGGGGACTTATACACGGGGGGTCCCAGGTACATCGATGAACTATAGACCGTACCTACGTAGCTCCACACGGTTTTCAGGGGACCACGGTGGGTATGTATTGGCAGGATATGGTTCCTATTGCCCTCCGAAACCCGCACGGGTCGGGAATTTTGGACTGGCTGGTAAGAACCACAACCACCCGAGTCAGTCTTGGCTGTGTCTGCTGCATGATGTCACATGAACTCTAAGAATTTCCGAAGGAAAATTCCCTCCAATTATTCCAATTAGCTAATTGGAGCCACGATCGTGGCGATCGTGGTTTTTTTCCCCACGATCGTGGAAAAAAGTTAATTGGAGGCTAATTGGACCGATCGTCACCATACCGTGTTTTTTGGAAAAATTATTGTCCTGAAAAGCGCCAATTCCGTACGTTACACAATAAAAAAAATGTTGAAAAAGGTGTAGCGGGGTGCCATTTACTCAAAATTTTGAAAAAGTATATGGTGCCCCTGACGACCCCATATTGCGTAGTTTGTGCGTAGTGAAAAGGGGGGGGGGGTCTCATTTTTTGATTTACTCAGCCATTCTCTGTCTCTATGCCGGGACCCCAAACTCAAGGAGTTCTTGCTGTTCCGGGGTCAGTGAGGGTGCAGGCGCTTCAGGTGCTGCAGGTTCTTCAGGTGCTGCAGCGCTGGCAGCCTTCGGTGCGGGTTTCGACGCAGTCTTTGCAGGTCTCTTTGGGGGTGCCCTTTGGCGCGGTGCCTGCTTCAGCTCGTCGGGTGGAAGCATCAACGCATCATTAAGCGGTGCCTGCTTCAGCTCCTCCGGGTGGAAGCGTCAACGCATCATTAAGGAAGAAGGAAGCACAGTTGCTACGCTTTTTTGCAGCTGCAGGAAACGACACCATACCCAACAACAATCCCCAGACCGTCGAGGGAGAGTGGGCGCCTGGATCCCGTGACACAGATCTCTAGTGCCGTTGTGATCCCCTCGGATAACGTCTCCTGGACGTTGTCAGCGGAGGTTGCCTGTGTGGCGGTGACCTCCGTATACCCCGCGGGATCCAGTGCCAGTAGCGCCTTCTTCAGCTTTTCGTCGACCCCTCGGCCGACGCTCTCCTTGATGTCAAGGGCCACCTTCAGGGTGGCACCTCGCAGCGCCCTGAAGGCTGTGATCGTATCATCATTCACAATCTCGAGGGTGTTCTACGCGGCTCCTGGAACTCACTTCCTTCTCAGGTGTTTCTGGGCATGGGGCAACCTTGCCCAGGTGTTTCTGGAGTCCCGCCCCACATGTCGTGCGTTCTTTCGTACGGTGTATAGTGAGTTCTGGCAATAATTTTTTGCTCGGTCAGCGCAGTGCCTCCAGTCCTGTCTCAGTAGCCACACAGAAAGGGGGACCAAAAAAAACTGGGGGGGGACCAAAAAGCGAGACCCCCCCCCCAGATTGCGTAGTTTGTGCGTAGTGAAAAAGGGGTAAATCAGGGGCACCAGTATACGGTTTTTCAGATTTTGGTTGATATACCGTAAACGGAAATATTGTGGACCGTAATAAAGGTGAACCGTACTATAGGTGGACCGTAAAAAAGATGGAACAAATGGGATTTTTCCGGAACTTGGAACATTTTTACGGTCCACCTATTTTACGGTTGGGATAGTGGACTTGGCGGTTTTTTTTACGAATTCCTTCGACGAAGTCGCGAAGGAACCAAGGAAATCGCACGACTGAAGCTGCAGGATTAACACCACAGGGCCTCAACACAGAGTGTGCGCTCACCATCGTCCGGGAACTGTTCTCCCACAGTTACTGCAGGGTGTACTACACTAAAGGAGTACGATTTCCCTGAATTTTCCGGGCACTGATTCACGAATTTACATCCGGAGGGAGCCCGGTGGTCTCAGCTTCTGTCTGCGCGCCCTGCCGTACTGTGGCTGCTTTTGTGGGCTCGTGCAGCAGGTTCTACTTTTACTTCTACCGGAACGCTCCTTGCATGGTACTACACTTCTCGAGGTGTGGTGGTGGGTGAGTCTCGAGGTGAGTGGTGGTGATCGTGCCCTTTCCACACGCAGGGAGGACTTGCTTCTCTTGCTGGTGTTGGTTGCGGTGGTGGAGGGAGGGTCCAAAGCTGGGAGGTCGGGAGGCCTACGTGCGGGAGTCTGCGGCGTGGAGGCCGCAGTCCGCGCCCCGCAACCCACCAGCCCGCGGGCGAAAATCGCATTGTCTTTTCCATATTCAGTCCCAATAAATGGTGGACCGTAAAAAAGATGGAACGTTTGGCCTTTTTTTGGGAACTTGGAACATTTTTACGGTCCACCCTTTTTCCGTTTACGGTACATGTATTTTACATGTATATTTCAGGCATTTACATGTATTTTACATGTATAATACTTGTCATGCAAGTATTATACATGTAAAATACTTGCATGACAAGTAAAATACTTGCATGCAAGTAAAATACATGTATTTTACTTGCATGCAAGTATTTTACTTGTCATGCAAGTATTATACATGTATTTTACTTGTCATGCAAGTATTTTACATGTATAATACTTGCATGACAAGTATTATACATGTAAAATACATGTAAATGCCTGAAATATACATGTAAAATACATGTATATCAAGTAAAAATACAAGTATAATAGTTGACATGCAAGTATTATACTTGTATTTTTACTTGATATACATGTATTTTACATGTATATTTCAGGCATATACATGTATTATACATGTATAATAGTTGACATGCAAGTATTATACATGTATAATACATGTATATACTTGTAGTTATACATGTAAAATTTACAAGATCCCACCGTGTCCTCAGAGGGGTAGGTCCATGGCCGCCCATCCCTTTTTCCTGCCATTTTTATTCACTAGTTACGAAGCGTCGAATCGGGAAAGAAGTCGCGAAGTAACGGTGGAGGTCCTACGACTGAAGCTTTAGGTGTTTAGCACCATCTCTCCATGCCACCTGACCCCACAGGTCCCCCGAGCCCGAGCCTTGAGGCAGCGGGTGAAGGGGTGTGCCTCCCAACGGGGAGGTTGTTTGGAGTGGAGGTGTTACGAACCTACCTTGGAAGCGTCAGGAGAAGTGATTTCCCCCACCTCCCCCCCCCCTCTCTCAGAGGATAAGTTTGCACTATCCACAACCCTCCCTCCCCCCCCCCCCACCCATCCACACCCCCCCCCCCGTGTTGCATTTCATTCTTCTACTTCCCCCCCTCTCTCTCTGCTGTTGTCTGGCCAATTCTTGGCCAAACATTCCTGGCCAAAAAGATGCTGTTGCCCCCCCTTCAGCCTCCACTCCATTCCCCAGCCCAGCCCTGCGCCTACCACATCTCGTCCCGTCCCAGCCTGAGGGCATATCTGTGTTGTCGTTGCTTGAACTTATCTCGCCGGTGCTGTGTATATTTATCAAATGGGAGGCGGCGCCGGCGTCGGGCCTGTGAGATGGAAGAGGAGGAGAAGGGGGAAAGTCCCCTCCCCGGAGGTTCGGTTGCTTCCGATGTACCGGAGGGTAAACCCCTTCCCCCCTGATTGAGGTAGCCTCTCCACCCCTGGGGGCTGTCCTCCTGTCAGACGGGTGTAAGAGTGGGGGAGCAGCGCTTTGAGCAACAAAAGAAACGGCGACTCTCTCCACAGCAACAAGAATAACAGAAAAGGGCGGGTCAACTGCGGCCGTTGGACACACAAACATAACATGCCTCTTTTCGAGGTGATGTGTGATATTCCCTTCAAACGACTTTGTTTTTTTTTGTTAGTTCGGCGTAGCCAACTGGGGAAACTTTCTGTGCCTTTAGCTGGATCGTGCGTCCCCACTCACACCACTTCATCAGACCGGGGAGTGGTGTACAAAGAGTGGGGTCTGCGTTCCAACAAAACAACTTTCGGCAGTAATTGGTTTGTTGTCTCGTTTTGCTGTCACTTAACGATCCAGCGGGGGCACGTATAGTTTTTCAAAGCGGACGGCTGGGACCTGCATTGCCGATGAAATAATTGTATTTGGATCCATTCCTGAATATTGTTGGAGGAACCGATGTGGTTCCACGGGAAGAGGCGGGGGGTACGAGGGAAGAAAAATACAGGCAGAAAAATGTGGTAGGTTGCGAAGAAATCAATCGGTGGCACGTGACATCCAGGATGGATGTGTGGCGTTCCCCCCTCTGTGATTTGAAAAAAATAGGCGAATTGTTCTCAGTTCTCCCGCATTCCTTTCGTTCTTTCGATCCCCGACACAAAACACGGTTGAGGCGGCGTGAGGGGAGGGGGGTGGGAGGGCAACTCGGCCCTTCTCTTTCTCTTCCTCCCCAAAACTTCACCACCACCACCCCCTCCGGCGGAGGATGGGTCAAACCGACGTGATGTACAGGTGGGGGGGGGGGGAACAGGGGCTGGGGTAATTTTCTGGGGGGTCGTGAACGTCGGGGGGGGGGGGGTAGGGGGGGGGGGGGGGGGGCTGGCGTGCAGGGTGCAGGCAGCGCGCGCAAATGCGACCTGTTTCCGGGTGCCCGCGCGCTACCGGCGACCGTGCACCCTGGGTGCACGGGTTTGGGCTGAATCTGGGTGACGTACGAGTAGGGCTCCCACCCTGAAAATGGGCTATCTGCAGTCACTCCAGGGACCTGACATCACCTGAAAGTGGCCCAAAAGTGCGGAATCTTCGACTCGCGGAATCGCGATTGACCCCTTCCATTGCACTCTTTGGGCTCTGTGCGGATCGTAGTGGGGTCACACTGTGGGTCTAGGTGCCAAGCTTCACCCATGAAATGTGGGTCTAGTTCAGGGGCTGGTCATAGGAGACTGTGACTGGGAGGCCGAGAGTCAGCCACCCCACCCACCCAGCGGGACCCCCTCCTCAGGTGTTCCGAAACCCCCTTCTTTTGAATATTTGGAATCTGTGCGCATCGTAGTGGGGTCACTTTGTAGGTCGAGGTGACAAGCTTTGTTCATGAAATGTGGCTCTGGTTCAGGGTCTGGTCATGGGTGAAGGTGACTGGGGGTCACACACCATGCCACCCCACCCAGCCACCCACCCAGCGGGACCCCCTCCTCAGGTGTTCCAAAACCCCGTTCTTTTGAACGTTTGAAACTTTTGCGGATCGTAGTGGGGTCATTTTATAGGTCTATGTGACAAACATCGTCCATGAAATGTGACTCTGGTTCAGGGGCTGGTCCGAAGAGAAAGTGACTGAGGTAGCCACACTGCCGAGAGGGAGGCCGAGAGTCAGCCAGCCCACCCACCCAGCGGGACCCCCTCCACAAGTGTTCCAAAACCCCGTTCTTTTGAACGTTTGAAACCTTTGCGGATCGTAGTGGGGTCACACTGTGGGTCTAGGTGCCCAGCTTCACCCATGAAAAAGCGGTCTGGTTCAGGGGCTGGTTATGGGTGAAGGGTGACTGGGTGACACACACCATGACACCCCACCCCACCCAGCGGGACCCCCTCCTCGGGTATTCCAAAACCCCTTTCTTTTGAACGTTTGGAATTTGTGCGGATCACAGTGGGGTCACTTTGATGGTGTGTGAGCCAAGTATCACCCATGAAACACGGGTCTGGTTCAGGGACTGGTCGTGGGAGAAGGTGGCTGGGAGGCAGCCAGTCCACTACACCCCACCTACCCACCCAGCGGGACCCCCCCCTCGGATTTCCCAAAAACCCGTTCTTTTGAACGTTTGGAATCTGTGCGGATCGCGATGGGGTCATTTTGGCCATGGGGTGCCCATTTACACCTATTACTAGGAAACATCAGTTGGGTGAAAGTACCACCTCCTGACCCCCCCCCTCTCCCGAGTCGGGTAGGGGGGGTACCCCCCCCCCCCCCCCCCCCATACCCCCCCTCGTGACCCCCCCCCCCTGGTAGGGTGCCCGACCAGGGGGTGGGGGGTCACCCAAAATTTTGGGGAAATCCTGGTGTCACCCTGAAAACCTGGGTCGCCAGCCTGACCTCAGCCCGCGGGGAGCCCGCGGGGAGCCCCCCCCCCCCCCCCCCCCCCCCTACCCCCCCCCCCCCCCCCCCGGAGGAAATCCGTGAACTACCAAAAATCCTTACCCCAGGGCCTGGGGGGGAAACACCGAGAACTCCTGGCATAAAAAAAGCCTTCTGGCAAAAAAATACCTTCTGCGCGCCGCTGGTGGGACCTCCTGTCGTGTCCTGTGTGTCTTTCGATGCAATACAATAGGGGCCAAAAATACACTCCTGTGCTCGCGGCACAGTGCGTGCGAACCGTTCCTTCTCCTGTTAGGCATTGTGCGCACACATGACAGTGTGCCGCTTCACTCGTCTTCGACGTCGATCTCCTGCCCCTTTCGGGGATGGTGGGGAATGGAGGACGGGGGGAGCAAATCATACCGAAACAAAGAAAGTCAAAAAAAGCAATGGGGTCAGCAAGAGCGTCTGGCGTTCTGTTTCGGCCAACAACCGTGTGCCGTGTGCTTCAATTTTTTCGGTGAGTTCTTCTCGCGTGAGTGCAACGCCTTCTGGCAACACTGTGCACTGCGCACTACGCCACTACCTGGTGACCTGGTCGTCTCGCCCAAGGCGGGAGCAGGCTGGCGCTGGTTCTGAACCACCTCAACGGTGTGATCTGCTCATCAATACTGGGGGCAACACGCAGTTCTGATCCAGTTCTCCTTTATCTGGCTTGGTCGTGCCTTGTTGTTATCTCCCTTGGTGCGCACAAAAAGCAAACCACCGGGCTCTTTATTGCAGAAGAGATCTGAATACGTTCTCACGTATTTTTTTACCTCGCCCGTTGTTCTTTTGGGCCTCTCTCTCGCACGCACTCTTTGGACAGAGCAGGGCCGTGTTTCCACAGTGACAGCTATATCCACAACTCCCTGGTGCAATCGCCTGGAGTAGTCAGGGTCCACCTTGAGGTCTCTTGAGGTGTGCCCATCCCTCGTCCGGCTCTCAGCTTTTTCTTGATTGCATTTTTCTTGCCGAACAGCCGCCTGATTTTTTGTGCTGAATTTGGCGGTGCTGTGGGTGGAACTCGGCGATTGACATCGGCAAATCAGGTGGAAATCTGTGTGGTGTGTGAGCGTCGGCATTCGATGGGAGACCTCAGTGACGACGAATGTACGCGTTGGGAAAAAGAAAATCAGGGGAAGATGAGAATTTCAAATGCAGTGGTGTGTACTTGCCTGTGCCGTCATGCTTGGTGGTACAGGTAGGCGAGCAACCAACAACAGTGTGCCCCAGCGATGCTCTGAAGCACAAAAGGGTGCATCATTGCGATCCCCCCCTCACAACCGAGGTGTCAAACTGACACAGTTTTGAAGGCCGCCTCTATGCCTTCGTCCAGCTTGCAGGAAACGGCACAGCAGGGCCAAGAAACCCCCACACCCCACCCGCCCATCCACCGATGAACCCAACTTGTGGCAGCTGTGGCATTCACGGGATAACAGCGCCGCACCCATGCCTCACCCGCCCTGGTGCGTGTCTCTTCTTTTCTCTCCCCTTGGAATTTGTCTGGTGGCTCATGCGACGACAGGGGAAGTGCGATGGGTGCCTGCCACGCACAGTTCCCCATTCACAGTTTTCTCTTGTGAATGATCACACATTTGTGAAGTATTTGTATCACCACCAGAGGGGCTGGCACCTGTGTTGGGATCCAGGCACACAGGACAAGATGTCGTCACAGAGCACATCCCGTGCCCCAGGTGCCATGCATATCTTAGACTTGTAGGTGAATGGGATGTGTTCTGATGGCTCTGAGTGTTCAGGAAATCGGGCCTCTCTCCTGTGGGTGACTCTTGTATGCAATTTTTGAAGCTTCTAGACTCTAGTTCCGGCTTCTCAACCTCTAGCACGCACCCGACATGTCGGCAATGCCATCTTCTTTCAGCCTCTCCTCCATTCCCGCCGATTTTATTTCTCCGAACAAGGTGCCAGTACCAAGGTGTGCTTTGCCATGCCACACAGTCTCATGCGCCTGCCAAATCGCACGATCGCACTTCCCGCAGGCAACTTCTGTGTTATCTACCGTGCGATCAATGGAAAAGCCATTGCCTTCTTTCTCCGTATTCCCCATGAATGATCCTGCACGAAACCCAGTGGCGTTTCATATTCCACTTCTCCTGTCCTCTCCTCTGCAACTAGGCGGAGCTGGTGGCCATCAGAGAATCCCTCGCTCACCTATGCACCCTGGTATCCCCAGGCGAAACGATCGCCATCCTCACAGACTCGCAGAGCGCACTGAACGCGCTGCTGAGCGGCCCGCAGCGAGCGAGAGGATCCACCGAATGGGACATCTGGAGGTGGTTGAACGAGCTCGCCCAAACCCACGATGTCACCACCCACCTCCGCTACATCCCGTCACACGTTGGGGTAGCAGGGAACGAACTCGCTGACAAACAGGCGCAAATCGGTGCCTTCCGGCCGCAGATGGAACCGGTTAGCCTCGCGTCGGCTCGTGTCGTCCTCCGCCGACACATCTACAACGACGCAACGGTGCCCCGCACGGACAGCGTGTACGCGTACCGTTCGGGAATCGGGGAGACGCGACTGCAACGCCCCGACCTCCGCATGGAGGGACTCACCCGCTTAGGGGAAACCACCATCCGCCGACTCCGGGCCGACCACCACCGCCTGGTCTACGACCACGACATCCCGGGCACGGCACAACCACCTTGCCAACCCTGCCTGAAGCATGCGCCGGGCCACCCCCCGCCTGGGGTCTCACTGAAGCACCTCTTCTTCGGCTGCCCCGCGACAGCGTCGGCCCGACACCACCTCACAGCCACAAACGTGCACAACCTGCTGTTGCACAACTGCAAGGAGGCGCTGCGCTACCTGGCCGAGGCAGGGGTAACGGAGCACGGCGAGAAGGACTACCTGAACGCGTGAACCAAATAACATCATCAGAGAACAAGGGCTTCGGCCCGACCTCCCAGCACCCCCCCCCCCCCCATCCCAGCCCCACGTCACTTTCCACAGGCCGCCAGGCGCGTCAGCGTCGGCGACCGCCCGCCCCCAGTCTGAGAGGCATCAGCCGAATCTCGGTGGAGGCGGGCACAAAACAAAAGGGAGAGTCGTCACTGTGCATATCAGCACGGTCCCGCCCTCTGTGCCAGACCAACACACCACCAAAGGAAAAGAGGAAGAGGCGACGTAAGGCAATGCCTCCGTGCGGCCAGGAGAACACGAAATAGCGATCCCCTCAACGGGGAATGCTACGAGCACGGCCAAAAATCGTTCAAAATCGTTCAACTATGCGATTCGACCTGCAAAGTGTTGCCCACGAAGGCGCTCGTTTTTTTTCCTTCAGTCCTATTCGTGGTAATTTACCCCCCCCCCCCAAAAATTTACCCCCCCCCCCTTATATTACCCCCTTTTTCGGAAATTTTGGGTCCAGGCCTCAGAAACTTGGTAATTTACCCCCCCCCCTTTGGCTGGGGGGGTGGGCGGAAAATACCCATTTTTTGGCTGGTCGGGGGGTAAATTTACCCCCTCCACTGGGTGGTGGGGGGGTAATTTACCACCCCCTTTGCCTGGTAGGGGGGTAAATTACCCCCCCGACCTGGTAAGAGGGGGTAAATTGACCCCCCACCAGGCTAAGGGGGGTAAATTACCCCACTGGCCCTCCCCAGCAAAGGGGGGTAATTTGTTCCCGCTCTTACTGGGGGGGTAATGTACCCCCTCCCAGGCCAAAGGGGTAGTTGCCACCCCTTTACCCGTAGGGAGGGTAAATTTGCCCCCTTGTACTGGAGAGGGGGGTAATTTACCCCCCTACCCACCACCGGAGAAGGGGGTAAATTACCCCCCAGTTACCCCCACTACCCAGTCAGAAGGGGGGTAATTTACCCCCTCTTTGCCGCCAGGGGAGGGTAATTGGCCGTGAGGTAGGCACCACACACCCCACCGCACGCATGTGACAGGACCAATCATACCGAACGAAGTGCCCGAGGGCCTGGGTGAGGTCAGGGTAGGTCACCCACAGGCCCTGGGCGCCCTCTCACCCCCCTGTGGCCTACCAAAAAAACCGGCCACCCCAGAACATGGTAATTTACCCCCCTTTTCCCAAAATTTCCGGTCAGGCGACCCAAAGGGGGGGGGGGGTAAATGACCACGAATAGGACTGTTCCTTTTTTTTGCTTTGTGATTGGAACATACTTGTCGCAGCTGTGCCCCGCCGCCCTCTTTGGGCATCCCCTCGGGAGTGCCGGTCATCAGGGTCTTGCTACGGCCACCGCGCAGCTGCGAGGCGTGACATTCAGCAGCAATTACGCCCCGCGCCCCCCCCCCCCCAACCAGCGGACTCCAACAGCCGCTTCCCCCTCCACGCCATACCCACACTCCCTATTCCCCTCAACCCGCCTCCGCCTTTGTGTTTGCCTTTTTGCCATTCTATTTTCCACACACACTTCCCACTTGCTGTTGCCCTTTCACCCGCCTATCCACCTCGCCCCCGCCCACCTTGTCCATCCCTGTGGCATGTCTTCTTTCCATCTCCGCAGGAAATCTCAAAAAGAATCTCGGCCCCATTAGTGGGGCCGCTTTGTTCATGGAAATGCGGCACTGACTCTGCGCGCTGTGCGAGCACCTGTCAGCCTCCCCCCTCCCCCCCACTCCCACCCATTTACTACTTCTATTTCACTACCCCCCACTCCCACCCATCCCCCTGGCGAAAGACTACTTCCTTCAAAACTCAACGAATCTCTGTAGCTTACTTCTCTCGACATGCCGAAGATCAAGACCGCGGCCCCTCTCAGTGGGTGGTGCGCCGTGCGGCTGCCGAGAGACAGAGAGCAGCCGCAGCGTCCAGAAATTGTTCAAAAAATTTGTTCAACTTCGTCCAAGATTCCCGTGTGTGTGGTGGTCCGTGCAGGATCTACCGCACTTCCTCTGAATCGGCTCTTCTGGTCGACATGTGGGCTTCAGAATGGCGGGTGGTCACCTTTCTTTCTTCCATCTTATCCACACACGCTCTGTCTCTAACACATCTCGGGCGGTTGGGGTGGCCTGTGGCCCTCCCATCGCACCTGATTACACCTGATTACACCCAAATTTTTAAGCCAGTTTACAAGGGCCCCACCACGCCATCCTGTGTGTCGTGCTATTGTTTGTTGTTAGGAGGCCTTCGCTCTGTGCGCCTGTTGACTCTTTCTGCAATTCTGAGCGAGGCCCAGCTTTGTTTCATGTTTTTCCTTCCCTGTTTATCAGACGCGGTGGGGAAGGGGAGGTTCTTCGCGATTCGTGCTGAAGAGGTGTGTTCTTTGTACATTTCTCCCTATCCTGTGAGAAACGCGCCGAACACTGCCGCAAACTGCCGGAACAGCAAAGACCCTCCCCCCTCCTTAGCGAGTCGCCCAAGCAGGAACCTTTCTGTGACTATACGCTGGGGCCTTTGCCCGCGAGAAGACGTGGGGGGTGGCAGTCCCCCCCTCTTCATTTTTACACACCCCGGCACACGGGGGGGGGTTGTCTTCAAACTGGTGACCGTTCTCAACAGCTGCCGGGGGACCAGCCAAGCGCGTTCAAAGTCATGACCGCGATCCCACACGATACGCAGCAGTTGATCAAGGGAGGGGTTGTCCGCCATTGAATGAATTCAAGGTGTTCCGCTCAGAAGAACAGTGCCTGGCAGATAGCTCAGCAAAGATAAAAAAAGAGAATTGCGAGTTTTTTGCCCCCTTGCTGGGGTCCCTTTATTTTGTGTTCTGACTCCCGTACCACGTTAACAAGCGACGACGGGTAGCGAAGTCGTGAAGTAACGGAGGAAATCTTTACGACTTGAGCTTTGGGATTAGCACCTTCGTGACACAGTGCCTCAACAAAACCTTGAGGCAAGGTAGTCAACAAGAAGTAGCCCGGGTCTGTTCTCCTACAGTTGCTGGACCAGGTGCCGACCAGAAAGCGAAAGGAGTACGATTGTGGACGGTATTGACACACTCTCTCTTCTTTTGGCCGTCTCCCCTCCGGAGGGGACACCCGTTTCATTCTCTTTTATTCTTCCATTTACCCCGTTGCTCCGCACAACGCACATCATCACACATCGCGGCACACACACACTACCGGGGAGGGTGGGGTGGGGGCTCGCGCCCACCCAACCTGGTTGGCCATCCCTGTGGCTGCTCCTTTCCCCCATGTTCTTTGAAACATGCTCGACTTCTAGCGTCCTTCTTTCATCGTTCCCCACTCTCAAAAAATTTGAAAAGTTTTTTTTGGTTTTCTCCCCTTTTCCTTTTCACGAAGTTTATATGAAGCTGCTGAAGCGAAGGAGAAAGTAGTGAGAATGGCGGCGGAGGAAAAGTCGTACATACCCGGAGATTTTTCGGATATTACAGTCTGGCTAATAATGAATGTTATGGGGGCCAAAATGTTATGAACCGGGACTTCTCAGAAATCGGGAATTTAATTATTTTTAACATTTTTATTTTTAACATTTTCAAAAATGTTATGGGCTTGGCGTTTTTTTGGTGGCTCGGTAGCGAAAATTTCCGTGACATTTGCTCGATCCTGCGACCCACACACACCCACTAGCTCTCTGTGGGGCTTGGGTGCAGATTGGTGGCATCAGCGGGCTCTAGCGGAACCCCCCGCTTCTGGTACCGAGCGACCGATGACACTGCCCAAGATGATGAGGTGATCTGGAGGACAGTCAGAGCACTCGGCACACTTTCTTCAGGTGCCAGATGGCTGCAGAGGGCCAGGAGAAGCTCGATGAGCTCGATCGGCAGGGGAGAACGGGTGCGAGGGTCGGGCTGACCCCCCTTGGGTGGGCCCCACCCCCCACGCGCCCGATCTAACTCCAATTAATTAAAACGCCGAATTTAAATGTTATGGGAAAATGTTATGATTCCGAGGTCCCGGCGAATTAATTATCTTTATTTATTTTGCCTTGTAACAATCATTATTAGCCAGACTGTACCACCACCGAAAAGCCTTCCGTGCCGCTGATTATTCCTTTCGCAGGAGAGTGGTGTGACTGGCCCTCGGTGCGTTGGGTCGGTCTTCACAACTTCAACTGTCCAGCATAAAGAAACCCTGCACGGTGGACTCCAGCGGCCCTAGCGGGAGTCTGGGAGCGGGAGTCTGAGCGGGTGTCAAAGACTCCCGCTAGCGGGAGTCCAGACTCCCGCTAGCGGGAGTCTATACTCCCGCTAGGGGGAGTCTGACTCCCCCTAGCGGGAGTCTTTTCACCTATTTTCATCCATTTTTCCCATGATATAGTTACAGTCTACTGGCGTGGGGGGTAAAATCATGGTGGAAGAGGGATGGGGAGGGGCTTGTTTTGCTTCTGTCAGTTTCCCCGGACTCTGGACTACCTACCTATCCTCCTGGTAGCGGCTACACCTGCGGAGGTGAGCGGTTAGAATTTGAGGTGTCAAAGTGCGGCCATCGCCTGTCGTAGTTGTGTTACACCTTGGGCAAGACAAGCCATCCTGCAGGCCTCATCTTCTTCGTCAGAACTGTCATCCCCCTCCTGCTGTGCGCGTTGGTCAAGCGTGCTCAAAGTCGCCTCGGATGACACGAATGGTGTGAAAGTCGCCCCCAGCGGGATTGGCATTTTGCACAAGCAGAGCGATAATTTGCGGTGTCCTTCGGGGAACCGGAACAGGAAGTAGGGCGCGCTGATGGGTTCAACGAAGTCCTGTGTGTTGCAGTGCACAAACCCCTTCTGCAGCTGTGTCAACTGTGTGCAAAGAACATACACAGCCAATCTATGAGCGTGTCGGGTGTGCAGACACGGACACAGGATGACTTCTCTATACCCGAGGATCCCGTCCTGCGACAGGTGCGCAACCTTCCAAGGCATGCCCGATGCGCGCCGCTTCTCTTCTGCCATCGCAAGATCTCTCTCGTAAGTTGCGGAGCTGGCGATTGTAACGGCATCTTTCTTGCGATGTCCGTTCTCTGCTTCTTCAAATTCGTCGTTGTTCTGCAGAGGCACTGCATCTTCTGGAGCCCACCAATGATGGAGACTGTGTACGTAGGCATTGCGCGTTGATCCCTTTTCGGCATGCTCCATCAACCAGTGAAATATATGCCCTGAGATCAGAGCACGCAAGAAGGGAATCCGGGCTGACTCATCCTTGCATCCCCAGAAGCGCCAGGGGATGTCTGCATACCGGAAATGCATGAGGTCTGCAAGGGAGACAAAGAGGTAGCGGAACAAGCCCTTGTAGGTGTGTCCTGTGACAGGCAAGCACGACCTTCCGGAACTGAGCACCTGTCCCATGCTGCGACACATTCAGTGCAAGGTTTGTACAGGTCTTGTCGAATATTTTTTTGTTGTCTCATCCAGCAGGGGTGGAGCTTGAAATATGGGGTTGCGGGCTGGATCGGGTCAGATCGGGTCAGCCAATTTTTTCTTATGGGTTCCCCCCCGGTTCGTCTCAGAGATCAGTGCTCGGGCCCAGCCTCCCGCGAGGTACCGGAACCGATATGCAGCCCCGGACGCGCAAGGACTTGGTTACAAGACAAACACATGCCGTAGGGGGGGTCTGGGAGGCGGAGCTCCCAGCCGCCGGAGGCCACGGTAGTGAACATCTGTGACTTGCGGGCGTACGGATTCTGTGTGAGTTGGCTGCGTCCTCCTGAGGATACTGAGATTCCCTGATGTAAAGGGCTTGGGTACAAGACAGGCACATGCCACAGGGGGGTCTGGGGGGCGGAGCCCCCCAGCCACCGGAGGCCACGGTAGTAAACGTCTGTTGCACGGTACGGGTTGGGCAGCTTCATTTGTCCTCTATTGTGACTGTTTGAGGCCTGTGCTCATGTCGCTGGGGTCACTTTGCTCACGAAACGCCTCCTGGTCACCTTGAGGCCCCAAGGCGAGGAGCCAACTTTTCCGGTTTCCCGAAAATCTATATTTTTTTTCTTTTTACCCCTGACCTGATTTTTTGTGAGGGCCTGCAGAAAATCAGGTCAGCTGACCCGAAAAAACCCCCAAGCTCCACCCCTGTCATCCAGTACCCTGATCAGCCGCATGGCGAGCCCCTTGCAGTCATGGAGTGCTGGGGTGACGTAGCGGGCATTGGGAAGCACACCTGCCAAGAGGGAGGGGTAGCCAGCCTCTTTCATCTCAGAGAGAGTCAGGTGCGGGTATCGATGCACCTGTTGATACCAGCGTTCTTCTGGGATGTCGCACAGTGAGCATCGGTGCCCTCGCCCCCCGCATCGCCTCATTGTTGCCCACTGCTGATCTATACTCCCGCTAGCGGGAGTTGGACTCCCCCTAGTTGAGACTCCCGAAAAGGGTTAAACCCGGTAGTGGTACCCTACCCCCGCTGGAGTCCACCGTGCAAGGCCGGATCAGCCCACGGGTGGGTTTGAGGAAGAAATCTGGGGGGGCAAATTTTGCTGCGACTTCCGGTTTCACCCGGCCGAACTCCAGCATCTATCCAGACCCACGGTGCCAAGCCGTTCGCCCGTGTCGCGATCATTCGCGGCTTCAGGCTGCCCCCGACGACACGTTTGTATCCTGCACCTTGCCATACTTCGCCTCCACCTTGTATATGACGGAGAGCGCCCTCCTTCCGCATCGTTGCGACTTCCCTGACAGCGAACTTATCCATGTCAGGGAAGACATGGCGATGATTGCGTTGGCCACCTGGGTGCTGTGCTGGTGGAGCTCCTTGCTCAACACCGTTGCTAGGAGCCTTCTAATGGATCCCAGTGTCAGCACACTGCCCCCTTTTTTAACAGGGAAGGCCGTGCAAAAATCATGCACAATGTTCGTCGCCTCCGCAGCCTCGGGACTCTCTGCGCTCTTCTTCTTCTTAATCGACTTTGCCGCCGGCTTCGCTGCCGGCTTCGTTGTCGTCTTCCCCATTTTTGTGAATCAGGTCTGCGAGCTGGGATGGGTGGAAACGTCCGTTTCGTTTGGTGTGGCTGTACTTCAGTGACGAGTGCCACATTGCATAGGTATCATGGGAAAAATGAGTGAAAATAGGTGAAAAGACTCCCGCTAGGGGGAGTCAGACTCCCCCTAGCGGGAGTATAGACTCCCGCTAGCGGGAGTTGGACTCCCCCTAGTTGAGACTCCCGAAAAGGGTTACCCTACCCCCGCTGGAGTCCACCGTGTAGGTATCATGGGAAAAATGAGTGAAAATAGGTGAAAAGACTCCCGCTAGGGGGAGTCAGACCCCCCCTAGCGGGAGTATAGACTCCCGCTAGCGGGAGTCTATACTCCCGCTAGCGGGAGTTGGACTCCCCCTAGTTGAGACTCCCGAAAAGGGTTACCCTACCCCCGCTGGAGTCCACCGTGTGGTTTGGAGCTGTTCTTTTCAGTTGCTGGGTAGAGATGAATCTGCCTTGAGCGTTGGGGGCCCTTTGACATTCGGGTGTGATCAGGGCGTCATGCCGCCACAAGACAAACCATCGAGCAGTGGCCCCCCGCTGACGAATCACATCAGGCACAGATGCCATTTTCTTTGGCTTTCTTGAAGTTTATTTCCTTTTCCGACATCAAGAACGAACAAAACAGAACAGAACAAACCTGGCACAAAAAAAAACTATTCCCTGAAGAGGGCGACGGGGGGTTAGTGGAGTGGACGGGATATACCCCCCTTCAGACGACACGACGGGCAGACGCCGATGCGGGAATACGATAGCAGACCGCGACACCCCCTTACTGGGGGGGTTCAAATACAAGACGTATTCAAATACAAGACGTATAATGGAATAGAAGCCGGGTCGTGGGTTTCCAAATTCCACGGTTTGAAAAAAAGTACGGCTTGTATTCAATTTTTTGGGTTTTTGAGGGATTTTCTGAACCGGGGTGACCTAATTTTGCCCCGAGTTTGGCGGAGTTGGGTGGTGGGAGACCGTGTAAAATAGAATCCCCTGAAGGGGGGGAGTTTCTGGTCACCCGGGCTCGCTCACCACACATGCCAGACCACAACTGGTGCGGGAGAAAGACCAATCCCTTCACCCACCCACGTGTACATTGTCAGTGAGGATGACGAGCATGGCGTTGCACACCTACGTGAGCGTCATTCCCCTTGAGAAGGTGATCAGCACTCCTGCAGGCCGTCCCGTGTGCTGGTACCCATACCAGCCTCTTTCGGCATGAATCGTCTTCTCGGTATTCCATCTCGCATGAATTATGCGCATATCGGCCCGTATAGACTCGCCGAGGCCTGCAAAGGTGCAGGCGTACGGTGCCCGCCAGAGTGGCCTCTCCGCGTTCAGTAGCGGCCTTGTGCCAGCGGAAGCCCTGCTGAAAAATCAGGTGGCTTCAGAACCCGGGGCAGGTAGAGGACATGTGTTTGTGCGACGAGCCTGGAGAAGCAACCTATAGACCACTGACCCTCCCACACCCCAAGCTCCTTGCCGTTGGCGATTGTGACGAAAATTTCCTGCAGGAAATCCCTCACAAACGACCCTAGTTGAATAGAAGCCGTACCTGGGACCCCCCGTGTATAAGTCCCCCCCCCTTACCCCCGTGTTTAAGTCCCCCCCTGGGGGTCTGGCAGGGGGGGGACTTAAACACAGGGGGACCTAAACACGGGGGTGGGCTGGTCTGGAGGGTCATCAGGTGGCCCCTAGGCCCTCCAGGTGCTGTCAGAGTCGAAAAGTGGGGTGCCAAAAGTCCATCCGGACCGGAATTACCCCCCTACGACAGCAGAGGAAGAGGTCTTCTTGGTCTCCACTGTGCCACCCCCGTGTTTAAGCCCCCCCTGTGTTTAGGTCCGCCCCCCCCGTGTTTAAGTCCCCCCCGGCCGAAAATCGCCTCCAGGGGGGGGACTTAAACACGGGGGGTCCCAGGTACGGCTTCTATTCAAATTTTCGAATATTTTGAAAATCTCGATTTTCGTCGCCGGCTTCGCCGAATATAAGCCGTACGGCTTGTATTTGAACCCCCCCAGTAACTCCCAAGAACATCATTTTGTCTTTGAACTTACCGATCACCCCCCACTCTACCACAGCTGCACGCCTACATTTCACACACCACCACACCACACCACACCACAGGATGCACGTCACCCCCCGCCCTCTATCGGGTGCATCTCAGCCGTGTGCCCGGTGCCTGAGGGGCAAGACGGTGTGCGTGCCACATGGCACCTGCTGCTGCCGACAGGATCTACGAGGCGGTGCGCGGCGGCGAGGGCGATGTGGCCGAGGTTCTCTGCAGCGTCCGCAGCCGCCACGAATGGGACACCCTCGTGCAGGACTACGAGTCTGCCACGGGGCACCCCCTTGCCCTGCCCTACGAGGAGGTGGCACGCATGCGCAGCTCCCGCCGCGCGGATGCGGAGAACCCCCACGAGCAGAAGCGGCGGAAGCACATCCAGCGCCTGATGACACAGAACCCGCCTTGGGTGCCGACGGCATGCGGCAAGACATCGCTCGTCACCGCGACACCGCCGCAGCCGACGCCGGGGCGGACGCGGCAGACGCCGCAGCCTTGCGAGCAGCGCAGAGCCCGCCCACACGCTGAACCCTGCGACGGCACAGCGCTGTCTGCGATGCTGCAGCACCGCGACGCCGTGCGTGCCATGCTGGATGCCGTGCCGGAGCCGCTCTGCGATGCGCGTGCCCTCAGGGGGGCGTTGTGTGCCTCTGCTGCGTCCCGCAGCGCCACGCCCCCCTCCCCCGCTGCCCGCGGCAGCAGCCCCGGCGGCGTGGTGGCGCGCAGCGTGCGGCTCGCGAAGAAGCGCACCACCATGCACGTCAGGTCGAGGGAGGCGGAGCGGCGCCGCCGCATCGAGCTGGCCCTGGTGGAGGAGCAGGAGAAGCGCTGGCACTCCGACTCGTCGTATGCCAAGGCGCGCCGCCGCGTCGCGATGTTCTCGCGGGCGGAGGGGTCACCCCTGACGCCGCCCCCCGGCAGCCACAGCCACCACCACCACCAGCAGCAGCAGCAGCTGCTGCTGCAGCTGCAGCAGAAACAGCAGAAGTTTGCCGAGAGCTTCCTCGCCTACAACGCGCTGCGGGACCTCCCCCCCCGTGCGGCGTCTGCAGGCGCGTCGGCGGCGCAGCCCTGCTATGCCAACGGGTCCCTGGCGTCCACACCGCAGCAGTCGCATGCGGCGACAACCCCTCCTGCCGCCGCCGCTGCCGCCCGCAGGAAGGCGCGCGACTTCTGCGTGTTCCCCAAGAGGGGTGCAAGGGAGGGTGCCTGCCGCATGCGGTTCGACGACACCGCGGGGTGCCGCAGGATACGCGATGCGCTGGCGGCTGCCGCGCTGGTCGGGGCACCGCCGCCGCAACGGGGCGACGAGGCCCATGCGACCCCCGCCTCTGGGGGCGCGGCCCCCCTGCCGGCGCAGCGGCGTCGGCGCGCCTCGACAGCCGCGTCGCAGCGGCAGGCGCAGGAGGCCCCCTTTGCGGACCACTCGGGGCGTGCCGGCCTCCTCGGGTTGGGCAGCGGGCGCTACGGCAACGACACCTACCTCCGGCTGCAGGCCCGGCATGCCCGCGAGCCGCCCTGCCCCGGCGCCACCTTCGCGCCGGACTGCCGCCGCCCCACCACACTCCGCTCCGTCGCACGGCGCGAAGCCTGTGCCAGGGCTAGCATCGCCTCCAAGCGGCGGCGCGACATCGACGACCTCCGCCGCAGCCACTCGACACTGCTCTGTCTCCTGGACTGGGCTGCTGCGGGTGGGGGCGAGCAGCTGGAGGAGGGCCAGCACCAGCAGCAGCAGCAGCATCAGCAGCACCCTGGCATGTCGGGTGCGGCTGCTGGTGACCTGCTCTCCCCAAACAGCTGCCCCGCGAGGTCCCGCTACCTCTCGGGGGTGTGCCGGGGGGGGTCCATGTTCCGCGCAAGCTGTGACGATGCCAGCGACAGTGGCAGCGCCTCCGGCCCTGCTGAGCAGCAGGGGGCGGAGGGGGAGGAGGTGGAGGTGGTGGTGGGTTGCGTGCCGCCCCCGGCTGCCTGCAGCACAACAGGTGTTGCTGCGGAGGAGCCGCTGCCTGGCAATGCAGGCGAGCCGGCAGGCGGGGGTGGCGGGGGTGGGGCGCCTGCGCTGCACCACGGCCTGGATGCCGAGGGGCCCCTCCAGGAAGGGGAAGGGGGGTGCGGTGAGGGCGCAGAGGAGCAGCAGCGCAGCGCAGGGTTGGCACAGCCGGACAGCGGTGGCATCGCAGACTGCCCCGTCGTCGTGCAGGCCCCAGAGGCGCTTGTGGAGGATGTGTAGCGGGGGGTAGGGGTGGGAGGGGTTGTGGCGGTGGGGGGGGGGGGGGGGGGTGATTTTGTCCGTCGGGCATCCGCGCCGTGTTGCCAAGTGTTGCCAAGGGGTTTCCACCCTTGTGGCTGCGGTGGCTTGTGGCGGGGAGTGGTGGGAGTGGGGAGGGGGTGTGTTGCATCAAGAGCAGATCGGCAGGGTTTGCTCGGTGCGGCACGACACCGTGTGTTTTGTATGTGTCATACAGTGTCGGGAAATGCTCGTGCTGTTGTGTTCTGCGCTTTGATATGATTATGTTGGGGGCTTCATCCACCTTATAGGAGACTGTTCACACTGTGGGCTGTGGGTGGAATATCTGTGCCTCACGTGTTTTGGCGTGGTTCATTGTCCTGCCACATCCAGTACTCTGCCTCGTCCTCACGGAGCGCAGCAGATGTTTTGCTAATATGCAGTGTGTTGACGCACGCACGCACACTTGTCTGTGATGTCTTCATTGTCTCCACGCGATATGCAGCACCGTCAGCCCAGCGCCAGAAGCGTTTATCTCTCTGTGCCTGCGCGTGGTAAAACCCAAGCCAAAATCAATTCATTTTGTTCTTCGCGTGTTTGGTCGTTCGCAGTCCGACACAGGCAAACGACTTGAGGCAGCCCAGCCCACAGCCTCGAGCCTCCAGAGGTATCCACCGTCCCCCACCCCATGGCGGCCTGCTGTTTGCACGTCTTTCCTGAAGCGTTTTTTGCTGCAGTGCACAGACCGAACACGCCTTGTTGTTGATGCGGCCTCCACTGAGACACAGCAACACACGCGGGTAGTCTCACTTGGTGTAGCGGAGAGCACCAACCACCCACACCACCCACCCCAGGGCGACGCCTTCTCTTTCCCTTCATGCGAAGGCGAATCCCATGATTGCTTCCTGCGTGATGCCCGGTAAGCCTGTTGGCATGCGGATGCGCGCGGCCGCCCTATCCGTTGCTGTGCTTGCCAGCCTCTTCGGGGGCACAGATGCTGGTGTGTGCCCCACAGGGCTGCTGGTGGAACGCGCCCGCAACCTCAGCGCGCTGCTGACGCGCAGGTGCGTCGAGGATGCGGAGGTGTCGCAGGGGCAGATGTGCGCCCTCGAAAAGGCAGGATACGTCTGTGGCTACGCCACGTGCGACACGGGCGAGTGGCTGCCACGCCTGCCGCCTGACTACGACCTGCAGGGCCTGCCCGGCTGCACCGACATCTCGCAGCCTGTCGACGTGTGGCTGCGGTGGATCGGCGACGTGCCTGACCCCGAGCCCTTCCGGCAGGCCATCCTCTCCAGCCTCCAGCCCGTGGGCGTGACACGGGTCAGCAGCGCCACTGTGCTGCAGTCGGGGTACGAGCTGGAGCTGGGCGTGCGCAGCACCACCGGCACCCACACGCAGTGGTCCCTCTCGCAGGCGGTGCAGGCGAGGCTCGACGCGCTGATCGCCGACGGCACGTCGCAGCTCTCCCGTGCCTACGGCGGGGGCAACGCCAGGGCCCAGGCACGCCCTGTGGACGTGCCCACCCCATTCCCTCCACCGGCACCGACACGCCCGGAGGAGGCTGTGGGATTCCCGTGGCTGTTCCTGCTGCTGCCCGCCGCAGGCACGGCCGTTCTCCTCCTGATCCTGCTGCTGTGGCGGCTGCGGGTGCGCATCGCGGAAGACAAGGCGTATCAGCTTGAGTCCGAAGCCCTGGAGGCACAGGAGCAGGCGCAGGTGCAGGATCAGGCCCGTGCTGCGGCAGCCAACAAGGAGGCAGGCCTTGGGCTTGGTGCGGCACCCGGGGGTGCGTCGCAGCGGATCCGTGCGGTGTCATTTGAACGGCAACCGGCAGCGCCCCAGTCGTACCGCGCCCCCACCCAGGTGCTGGATCCAGTGCTCGTGCCGCTGATGTGCCCCACCTCCAGTCTCAGCCCCTATGGGTATGCCGTAGTGCCACGGTGATTCTGCTCTTTTTGTCTTGCAATGTTCACCGCAGCAGGGCCTCCTGCCAGATGTCTGAAGATGGCGGGATCGGCACTTTTGGGCAAAAAAGAAGACAAATCTCCGCAGCCAAGGCTGCCAGGATCCAGCGGCGTACCAACAGCAATCCCCCTGCCTGTGATACAGGCTGTCTTTATAGTTCCCGAGCCCTCTCTCCCACACCGTACGGCACACACACCACACCACCACCACACAGGAATGGGTACGGGAGAGGCCCGGTCGTGGAGCGCGAAACCGTCTGAACCAGGGTGTGTAACGGTCGGGAAACCATCCTCAAAAGGCAGCTGAACCAATGAGGGGCTGTCGAGACTGCTCGGAGTGCTTCGCGAACTCCTCACCTGCCTTTGTAACAAAGGGCCGAGAAGGGTGTGGAGTTGTGGATGTGCCCGATGTCCGCCTGTTGCTTCGCAACCGTCCCCTGTCCGCGACACGCAACAATGGAGACGTGTGGGGTGGCAAGGCTGGAGTCGGGGTTTCCTCCGCGTATCTTGCAACGCAGCCCCTTTGTTTCTTGTGCTATAATGGGGGTGTTCTTGCGATGAATGCCCCCGTTGGTTTCTTCCCCTTCTTACTGATTTGCTGATACACACTGTTTTCCCGCGCGTACGCAAAAATCTCAATTATTTTCTTTGGATTTTGTCGCTTGTCGCTCGTCGCCAACGCACTGCATCTCATCCCCCTACCCCTCTCCACCCATTCAAGCGGCCAGATTGGTTGTTCTCCGTGCGCGAAATGTGCGAATTTGCCCCCTCGTCAGGTTGCGAAGACCACACACCAAACCGTTCCCCCCAGGGTTTGGATTCCCAGAAGCTTGCTTGTCGAATGCGAAGAAGTCATGTGGGGGAGTGTGCGCGGAGTAGTGTCTTCGAACAAAGCGCAACACAGGCTGGTCGTAACACAGGCCGTGGTGACAAGCCCTATGCCCGGGGCATGAAATGGCGTTCTTCGTGCACACACAAACCCCCCTGGGCTTCATTGTTTCGTTTGTTTTCACGAGTCACGAAAAACGATACGAAATGGAAAGCGAAGAAGTGATAGAGGGAACTTTGCACCGCTCCTGAGCTTCAGTTGGGAGGGCCACCCTTCGTGGCCAGACCCCGGTTGGGAAAACCCAGTTGTATTGACGGCACCTGCGCCACTTGCGCTCGTCCGTCCTTCTTTGGGGCTGCCTCACTCCCTTTGCCAGGGGGTTCCTCCGGAAGAACTGAGCCCCACGGCGTGTCCCACACACCCTTCTACACCCACACTCATTTTGCCCTTCTATTGTACTCATCTGATGCAACACTTTGTGTGCCCCAAGGCGTGCGCACTCCCGCCACACGCGGATTTCTGTTTTCCCTTTCCCTCCAGGATGCTTCGCTTGAGAACGACACATGCGCACCGAGTAACATTCTCTCGACCACATACGTTCATACTACATCGCCACCGCCACCGCCACCGCCACCGCCACCGCATCTGAGCAAGCGGCCATCCACTGCTCTCACCCCCCCTTCGGGGGGGGTCCGGCTGCGCTACCCACGCGCCACCAGTAGTAATGTGATGCGGCTTACGGCTTTTCTCTCTGTGTCAAAACCCCGCGCTAGCGTCGGACATCATGTTGTGCGAGGCGTGGGTTCGCGTGGGTTTTCTGGACTTCAGAGCTAACGAGGCCCCCCCAATTATAACTGAAAACGAAAAGAAAGAACCCCTCGGTCCTTCCTGCGCACTTCCGCATCCGGCGGTGCATTAGCTCTCGTGATTTCCCGCACCTGCCTGCAGGCAGGACAAGGCTTTGGGTGGGGCAATCGATCATCCGTTCGGAAAGAAGATGGGTTCCAAAACAAACCCCTCCCCCCTCCCCGCTCCACCCCCCCTGGCTTCCAGGAAGAGCCGGTCGAAGCTTTTCGAATCGTTCTCAACCCAAGCGAACCATCTTCTTTTGCATCTTCTGTATACATCCACACATGCCAGGGCAGGCAGGGGTGGTGCACAAACAACACCCCCACCCCCTGCCCTGCCTGCCTCTTCTTGCCTGACGCAGCCAGCTGCTGGCAGATGCTGGCGGCTGGTGTGGTTTCTTTTGTTCTGCAACTTGCCGTTCGTCATCCCGTTCCAGGTTCTGCCGGACCTTTGTGTGCATTGTGCTTTGCACTGCAAGGCCTCTTTTTTTTCCCGAGGCCTAGCGACCCCTCTTCTCGGGCAGAAAAAATGATATTCTTTGAAACCTTTTCAGCCCGATGGGGGGGGGGGGGAGGGGGGGCGGCTAAAGTACCATCGGGGACAAACAGCCTCTTCTGCTGTTTCAGGGCCTCCCTGCTCTTCTGCATGCTTTCTGGGCGAATTTCTCGTCTGCAGGACAACACCACAGCCCGAGAGCCGCCTGCCCCCTCCAGGGCTCAGACTCGGGACATGCCGCCTGCAGAAGCACTGGAGGAGGAGGGGGAGAGGGAGGGAGGGGCGGGGGGGTTGGGGTTGGGGGGGTGCCCCGTTAGCCCGCTGTTCTTTATTTTTGCTTAGCTGCTACTCTTTGTTCTTCTTCCACCAAACCAGCACCCCATCCCCCCCCCCCCCCCCGCCCCAAAATACAAGGAGCCCCACAGTGACGCCTTCCTTCTTTATGCTGCCTTGTTGGTGTCCTCCTGCACCTCATCATGTGTCGCTCGCAGGGGGAGGGGGGGGGGGGTAGGGGGGGTCGAAAGCCCCGTTTTTTTGTCCCAAAATGGTGTTTTTCGACATAGCAGCCGCGGCCCTCTATTTGACCTTCTGACCCCCCAGAACCCACCATACCCCGGTTTTTGGGCCCTAGGAGTCCGATTTTCGGGCTCCCGAGCCCCGGAAAGTCGATTTTTGATGATGTCAATTTTTCCGTTCCCTATACTGCACCTCCGGGTCATGGCACGGACGCCTGCCACGGGTAGATAGTAAAACACTCTCATCCTGGGACGTCCGAGCGCACACCATCCTGCGGCTGTGATTTTCTGATGCAACCGCTCATCCGCGCCACAAACAACGTCGTATCCCAACGATTCGGACAGTGAGAAGATGCCATCGAATACTGCCATCTGACACAGTCGTTGGGTGGCCTGCTATTGAACTCGGAGCTGCCAGGAACAGGGAGGATGTCATCATAGCCGACAGTGATGCATTAGTGTTGATGCCCTCATGAGAATGCTCTCTTAGAATGCAAGGCAGGTAAACTGTCCCGACTAAACACTTGCCACTGCTGCCGTTATCTGCGAAGCATTTCTCCTGTGGATGCAGACAGTCAAGGGAGGTGGAAGAGCGCAGCGAGTACCCAGCTGCAACGCAGAGCCCGAGCTTATCATCAAGGTTCTCTTCTGGCGCTCAAGACCAGGGTCCTGTGGGACCTGGTCTCAGAACAGTGTCCGGGTATTTATGCTGCACGCGCCTTATGTAAATGACGAGTGCGCGGAACTGGCTAAAGACGCTGCGAAGGATATGCTCGGGACATTCAAGCGTCCTCCGTACGCTGAGGCGAGGAAGGGGATCAAGGAATCACACAGTGCAACTCTCGCAACAACCATTTCACAGAAGAAGTGCGCGGGCTTCGAATGCACGTCCTGAATAATCAGAAAGTCATTGCACGCCCTGCTCAGCAAGCCATGAGCAAGTCGTGAGGGTTGGTTCGCAAACCCCCCTCCCGACAGAGGAGACCTTTCAACTTCCAAAGAGTTCGTTGGCCAGACCAGCATCTCAGTGTCGGAGCAGTGGCCAGTTGTGCCGCCTGTCCCTTGCAGCCAAGCACCGCACACTGTGCAAGTTGATGACGGTTCCCACTCTGCATCAGTATGCATCTTTGCATGATCTGGCAGTGTATACAGAGAAGGAGATGGTGGCTGCCCGCATTCAACAGTTTGGTGCGACGCTGGAGTGGGAAGAGGGTCGAAAGATGCAGGATTGGCACCTATGGAGGGTCTTGAGGACGCAGGGGAGGAAGGGGTGGAGGAGGTCGAGAAAGTGGGCCTGCACATGGGCTGATAGTGGACTGGCGAACCCGTGCGTGACCCTGAGGTGCAGTATAGGGAACAAAATTTTGACATCATCAAAAATCGACTTTCCGGGGCTCGGGAGCCCGAAAATCGGACTCCTAGGGCCCAAAAACCGGGGTATGGTGGGTTCTGGGGGGTCAGAAGGTCAAATAGAGGGCCGCGGCTGCTATGTCGAAAAACCCCATTTTGGGACAGGCTTTCGACCCGCCCTAAGGCAGTGGTGGCTGCGTACGCGTACGCAGCGTGATTTTCAGAAAGTGCGTACGGCGTACGCGTACGCGTACGCGTACGGCGCTGCGTACGGCAGTCTATGGAGCACAGGAGACGGCCATGGCCGCACACCAAATCCGACAGTCGAACTCAGGTGTACCAGGGGCAGCCTTCGAGCCTTCCAGTCGGAAGTGGTACCTTTTGCAGTATGCTTGCGGGTGTACTTGCAGGTGTTGCGAGTTATTCGCCACGAGCGCGGCAAGGAACCATCTGTGAAAGGCAGGAGCAAAGGCCAGGGCCCAGCCACCCGCTGGGTGGCCTACTGTGTGCTGAGAGACCTGGAATACCAGCCGTACGCAAAATCTGCGTACGCGTACGCAGCGCGATTTTCAGAAAGTGCGTACGGCGTACGCGTACGCGTACCGTACGGCCGTACGCTGCCACCACTGCCCTAAGGGGGGGGGGGGGGGAGGGGAGAGAAGGGGGAAGCAGTAAGATTCTTCGAAGGGGTGAAGAGTCTGTATAATGATATAATGCTCTCAGCTTGGTCCCCTCTCCCTCCCCTCCCTCCCTCCTCTGTTCGCCCCATGTCATTTGTCGCAGGGGGGTGGGGTGCGGCTTTTGGCAGGCTTTCAAATCGCTCCCGACGTGACGTGTCATGACATACGTCAGTCATCCCCTCTCTCTCTCACTTCAACCCCACAGGGGCATCCGTGCCGCCACCACGCTGCTGTGATGCGCGGTGGCCGTCACGATGGCGTGCCGCTCCCATGCCATGCGCTGCTTCTGTCTGCCTGCCTGCTGCTGGCACCACGCTGTGCCACTGCCGCGCCCTGCCCTGTCAGCGAAATGCAGAAACACGCGCGCCTGCTCGGCGCAACCATCTCTACAAACTGTGCGGGTGTGACGGAGGTGGCCCCCGCCACGCTGTGCAAACTGACACGCCCAGACAGCATCTGCGACGAGACGACCTGCCAGGACAGCGGGGCCTTCGTCCCCATCGTCAGCGACGATCAGGAAGCCACCAATCTCCCCGGATGCTTCGACAAGGCGACAACCCTCACCGTCAACCTGCAGTGGATGAGCTCCTGGAATGAGAGTGCGCTGGAGTGGCACCGGATCTCGAGCTATATCGTGGACACCATGTTGGCGGGTACGCAGATCACGCGCGACACGGCGGTGACGCAGCGCGTCGTGGATGACAGGTTTGAATGGCGCCTGCCGCTCCACAGCGTCGGGTTGTACACACCGCACCAGATGCGGAGCTTGGTAGAGTCCCGCTTCAAGGCAGAGTCAAGCGACCCGGCAAGCGTTTTCTCCACAAAATGGGGCGGGGCGACCGCCTCGCTCGTGAAGGTGTTCCACACGCACACCGAATACCCTTCAACGGCGACACCGGTGCCCGAAACGCCGGCCCCGCCGAGCGACGACGTGCCGACGGGGTTGATTGCCCTTATGGTGGGTGGCACCATATTCTTCCTCGTGTTCTTTCTGGGCATGCGGTGCTACCTCAAGCATCAGAAGGAGGCGAAGGCATCTGCGGAGGCACAGCGCAGCTTGGTTGAGGACAACGAGATGCGCGAGAGGGAGCAGCAGCAGCAGCAGCAGGCGGGGCTGCAGGGCGTCGGGAGCAGCGGGTCCGCTGCGGGCGGCGGCGCCGCGGCGGAGGTGCACGACCCCGAGGCTGTGCAGCAGGCGTCCATCAAGGAGGCTCCGCGGAAGAACATCACGACGCGTCCCCTGACCCCGACGCTGTCGCCGCTCCCAGCGGCCTCGCCCCCCCCCATGTGGGGCGACCCTTCTGTGGATTCCTCCAACTTCACACCCTTTGGGTATGGCTCGTAAGGGGTGGTGGCGGGTGGGGTGGGGGGTTTTTTGCTTCCCTGATGGAATGCAGGGCAGTGGTGGTGGTGGGGGTGGGGGTGGGAGTGTTTGTCTCTTTGGTAGTGCGATGTGGTGGATAGGAGGCAGATCAGGGGGCCTCGCTCGGTGTGGGTCCCTGCAGCGTGTGGGTTGTGAGCTGCTTGATGTGTTGGGTGGTGGTGGGGAGGAGGGGGGTGTGTGTCTGCACCAACACCGCCACCACAGGAAAGGCATGGGGAAGCTTCGTGTCGTCGAGTCTGATCGCGTGTAATAATATAGTGTTGCAGCTTGCTGCGTGCTGCAGTCTGCGCTTGGGTAGAGTAGATCAGTGGCCACATCACCACCTCGCGAGGCACAGCCATGCTAGGAGCCACTGTGTGTGGCGCGTCGTGCGGGGTCGTGGAGACCTTCCCTCGCATTGGGAGTCGGCAGGATTCGGCAGCATCGGGCGGCGACAACACGGGAATCGCAGCTGGGGTCTGAAGCGCAGAAGTGTGCCTCATTTGCTATCAAGTTCGGGTGCCCCGCAATGGTTTGATGCTCCAAAAGGCGTCCGTGCACGTACCTGATCCTGACTTTGAAGGCGGGTTGCTTGCCCTGCCCCTGCTAAAGTGCCACCGAACGCTTTCTGAAACTTAACAAACTGTGCGCACATCAGGGGCGGGTGCGGCGAGCCTTCTGTATAATAGCAGCAAATCTTTACAGCGTGCGTATACTGGATGATCGACGTGCGCTGTGATGGGTCTTGAGACCAACTCAGACGCAACTCAGGGCCCCCTCAATAGGGAGGAGCAGTTGGAGGGTTGGCACGAGTTTTCATGAGGTGATGCGCAAACCAAACCCTGCCACCCCATAGACAGCCCCGATCTGGTGGTGGTGGATCCGCACGAGGGGTGTCCCTGTGCTGTGTCCCTCAGTTGTGTGTCTCGGTTCTGTTAGAGTTAGGATTCCCAAAAAATGGTTCGCGTGGCGGTTTGAGGGGGAGGCCGCATCAAGAGCCAGAGTGCTCGGTGCGTTCTCTCCGCCGCCACAACGACCGTGCTCCAAAATGCGAGTCACGTGGCGTGGACCGCCTTTTTTTCCGACCTGATTTCAACAACAGGGTTGGGGGGAGGGAGGCGGGATGGGGTGTGGGGGTGGGGGCGGGTGGGACGACAGGATGACAGATAGGGGTAACCCATGCCTCTATCTCTTCCACACACACACACACCGCACGCCGCACACGGCATGCTTTCGGCAAGGCTCCTCTCTCTTCTTCAACATTTCAAGATGAATAAAGTGGAAATTGTGGCGGAGGTGTGTCATGCTACTGTGTTCCGACAAGGCAAGTTGAACACCACCACCCCCCCCTCCCTCCCTCCCTGCCCCCGGGGGGGTGTTTTGTTGTTCCCGCCTGGGGTTTCCTTCTCTTTCGGTTCTTTTATTCGAGAAGCGCCGAACGGGCTGCATTACAGTAGCACGCAGATGTTTGCCCGAAAGTAAAACAAAACGAGGGCACACCCGCCTTCCCCCCCCACAGAAGCCCAATCCTCTGGGCCTGTCCACCCTGCGATGGTTCATCTCTCAGATCTAGCCCCCAGATACACCAAAGGTGCCTCAACTCGTCGACAACAAGGAGGGGGGGGGGGGGCTGGGCGATCGGCGTAGTGATGTGGCTCCTGTGAAAACACCCCCCCCCCCCTGGTGGCGCTGGAGAGTGACACGGCAGTTCGTAGCTTGATCTGGGACACAGACGCTCGTTGATATATATGAGGCCTGGTGGTTGACATTGATGTTGTGTGCTGCAGGTGTTGTCTGTCGGCTGTTTGTGTGTTCAGCGCATGGAGAGTAAACTGTGCAGTTTTTCTGCCAGATCTTTCGACCCCACACGTATAGGCATGTCTGCATTTCTGACAAGCATCTCACCGACTGATTTTCGTAGCCTTGCGCCCACCACAGCACTTCTGTTCTGCCTGCAGGTGACTCTGCTCTTCGCTGACACAAACAATGGCGCTCATTCCTGTGGCCTGGCCCGTTGCTTCGCTCTTTCTAGATAACCAAGCCGTCACGAACCTCACTGACAACGTGAGCTCGGCCTACTCCTCTGAGAAGCTGCGTTGGATGCGGACACGGAGATGCCGGATCACACACGGCGCTATCAACTGGCTCCTGTCGTCGTTGACTGTAGTCCTCGGGGCGGAGCTGATGGAGCACGAGTGGGTGGAGTTTGAGACTGACAAGGCGTACTACGTTGCGCAGCTCGTGTCGAAGAAAAACACTGTGGAGCTCAAGCGGTGCTCGTCGCGCGACATGGCGAACTGGACAGGGTACAGTGTGATCAGGGATAGCGACAGTGATGCGAACTGCTGGACTGAGGTGACGTTCCAATACCCCAGCCACACCACGATGACTGTTGGGAAGGTGAAGGAGTGGGTCAGCCAATCGCGCTGCCACTGGAACTGCGAGGACTTTGTGAAACAGGCTTGCCACGAACTGCAACATGACTGAGCAGCTCACACAATACGTGTCAAACTGATCGCGGTCATTCGACGCAACCAACGGCATCAGTGTGTGGCACACGGCTTGGCGGTGGCGATGCACATCATATGCGAACCAAGACGAAAACATACCAGGTGGGGCACCAGCCAGAAGAGCCTGGGATTCGGAGCCCTGTCCTCACGAGTGCGTTTGGATTGCAGTTCCCCTCTATTGTTGTGAGGCGGTCCCCCTGGGTAGGCCGTGGTGTCAGCTGGCAAGTCTTTATGGTCTGAATTCCTTTTGATTGTCTCTCTTTTGATCGGCCGTGTGTGAGGCATGTGAGCGGGTCCCACCAAAGCTGTGCGTTCCACACAGTGAGCGTTCTGGCTGTGGGCCTGAGGGAATTGTGTGTGTACAATGGCATGGTAGCCACGGCGATGCAGGTCAACTGCCGCCTTTGTCTTTCTTGTTTTTCTCTCGAAGGCCGCTTATTTTGCGGGACCTTGAGCCACCTCACGCAATACATGTCAAACTGACAGTGAATGCCCCCCTCCCTTGTGTGAATGGCTTTATTTTCCAAGCCATGTCTTGAAGTGATTGTTGTTGTCGGCATGCCGCCACCTTTTTCTCGGAGTGTAGTTATGGCGATGCAGGTCAACTGCCGCCTTTGCCTTTCTTGGTTTTCTTCATTGCATTTGCCTTTGGGGGGCTTCGCTGGAATGCGGGACCTTGAGCCACCTCACGCAATACATGTCAAACTGACAGTGAATGCCCCCCTCCCTTGTGTGAATGGCTTTATTTTCCAAGCCATGTCTTGAAGTGATTGTTGTTGTCGGCATGCCGCCACCTTTTTCTCGGAGTGTGCTGCGGTCGTTGGGCGCATGCCCAACGGCACACTCTAGCCATTCTATCCTCGAGGGGGTTGTGCCTTGCCATGGCTGCGGTGATGGAGATGCCGACCTGCTGTGTGTGTACCCAGTGCATCGATGAATGCTTGGCTCTGGCGATGGCGTGACCTTCTACTCACACGAGGGACAGAATGTGCGAACCAAAACGAAAACATACCAGGTGGGGCACCCGCAGAAGAACCCGGAAGAGCGGCCCCTCTCACCGGGGGGCTGCCTGTGAGAGTATTTGCTCCGCCTGTCCAACGAGTGCGTTTGGGTTGGGGTTACATTTCAACCATGCACTTCTCCTCTATTACCAAGTCAGAAGTATCCTGGAGGACATGTTGGAATCGTGACACGATTCGGATTGAAGAAGACCCCCGACACGCACAGCCAAACTTGCGAACGCTGCAGCTCCCCCCGCCCACCCTTCGCCCACCCACGCCCCCCCTCCTACCCCACCCCATTCCATTTCCAGGTCTCGACACCACTCCCTGGCACCTGTCGCAATCGTCAGACACACCACACCACCCCCCTTCAGAAGTCGGGAGGGGGGGGCAGCAACGGGATAATGGAGAAGTGGCGGAGCAGGCGCCCAACACACGCTGCTGCGTGGGACTCGAACACTTTTTACAAGGCCCCGATCCCGGGGTACAACGCGCTGCACGACTTCAACCTCCGGACGCACTATGAGAAGAAGACGGTGCGGTCGCAGCTGTTCCACAACCACCTGGTGGACAAGCAGGGGCGTATCCTGCAGGACAACAAGACGAAGATCTGCATCATCGAGCAGGAGTTTGGCAGCGCTGCAGACGAGGAGCGGAAACGCGAGGTCAGCGACCGATACGAGAGGTCGAAGCTCGACTCGAAGAAGATGTACCACAGGGGGCAGCAGCGCCGACTCCTCCGCTCCATGCACCAGAGGGAGCGGGAGCGGGAGCGGCGCGGCGAGTTCTGGAGCCGCGCGTCGAACTTCCTCCCGCCGCCCCCCTCCAGCCTCCCGGGCGCCACGTCCGGCATGCCGGGCGCCATCATGAGCGTGCACAGGCGGAGCGACGGGAAGCGAGCCCCTGCCACACACCGCCCCTCCACTTCCAAGCCCCGCCCGTCCGTCACGGTGCAGGATGCCCACGGGGCGGCAACGCCATCCAAAAAGGCGGCCGGAGCAGACGGTAAGGACACCGACTCGTCGGACAGCTCGAGGCACCACAGCTCTGCGGTGTCGACCGCCAGCAGCTCGCACGGCTACGATGCGTATGCGGTGCGGCGGAGCGGGGTGCGGAAGTCTCAAAGCGTGTCGCACGAAAGCCAGGCAGCCGGGTCAACCCGGCGTGTCAGCCTCCTGGAACCCCCACACGCCTCCACCGAGCCCGCCCATCGGGGGCGCGGCGGCACGCCCACCTCCCCTGAGGCAAAGAGCGACCTCCGTTATGACTCGCTTTCCGATTACGACGACGGTGCTTAGGCCGCGTTGTGGGGTGGGTGTGCATCAAGAAGGTCTTGTGTTGGCTCGAGCTCCCAGCGGAGGATGGGAGGAGGGCACACCAGCAGGTACCGTTTGTTGTGGGGTTTGCCTCAAGTCAAGGCCTCAAGGGTAGCCTTGTGCATCCGTATGTTCTCAACCTCCCGTCTGATTTGCGTTGTGTCGGTGTGGCGCCTACCAACATTCTAACCGCGACTTCGGGAGTTTGTGTGTGTGGAAGCAGAGACGGAAAGAGGGGGCCCGCCCTTCTCTCTGCCCTGTGTCAAAGTGTTTCACTTTCCAGCCAAGCTCTGTGAGGCGGCTCGCTTCTCTGCAGTTCTGAGAGCAATGCCCCGAGGGCGTGTGTCTGCTTTGCTGGAGCCCCAGGTTGGGTGGTGAGCAACCAGACAGGAGGACAGCACAACCCCCGCGGGATCTCTGTGACACATTGGAGAGAGAGGGTGTGACAGGGGTGGTCACATCCGGTGCGCTTCTCGTGTGCTCTGCCCTGCTCTAACAAAGCCTTATACAATTCACGTGCGTATGCCCTGCGTTTAGTGTATTGTGTGTGTGGCGAAGCACACCTCTCTAATCAAACAAAAATGCTCCGCTGCACACTGCGTCCAGCAGGGGTGGGGTGCGTGGCGTGGGCTTGGCTCCTGTGCACTTCCGTGCACAATCTGCCAGAACATCCCCTCCCCCCTTCCACCCTTCACCCGCCCACATTCCCCCCTGATCAAGATGGGGGAGACAAGGCGCGGGAGAGTAATAAAAGAACAATTGGAGCTGCTCGAGTGTGGCCCTCGCCACCACCCACCCCGCCCCCCCACCCCCTTTGCTATGACGAGAAGGTGCTGGGGAGGCTTGTCCTTGCTTTCACTCTCGACAATCAAAACTCCCCCCCCCCCCCCCTTTGCTCTCAGTGACTCGTTCAAATTGACTGACGGAATCTGACTCTAACCCAAAAGTTGTATGTGGGTCACAGTCAGTCGGAGTCAGTCAGTAAAATGGCCCCCAGACAACTTTTTGGTCAGAGTCAGTCAGTCAATTTGACCGAGTCACTGAGAGCTATGCCTTGTGCAGCATATCTGGTGTAGTGACTACAAAAAGGACGACACCATTGCAAGAAGGTGCTGGGTGACTTGCTTTTCCATTCACTCTCAACGATCAAACCCCCCCCCCCCTCCCGCCCCCCTTTGCTGCTGTTTCATACGCCACGGCAACCGCCTGCATCCACACACACCACGTCCCGCAGGAGGGGTGCCGGGGGAGGGAGCTACACGTAGAAACTCCCCCCCTCGCTTCCCACCCAAATCACCCTACCTGCAGCTGCAAGGGCAGGCTCTCGTTCTCTCCCCCCCCCACCCCCCTTCCCATTTTGCTATTTTTTTGATTGCGCCTTCCTGACGGATCGAAAAAGTATCCCCCCCCCCATCCCCCACACACCGAATCGTAAATTCTTCCATCACACGCACACACACACCACCACACCACTAAGAAAGTAGAAAACTACCCTCCACTCTCCCCCCAAATCTTGTCCGTATTTTCTTTATCATACCTTTCCCTTATCGAACAGTTTGCTTTAAAACAAGCGGCCTTCAATAACAGAAGACGACACACACACACACCACACCACTCTACAACTCTCCCAAACTCCAAAACCAAGAGAATCTACACCTCATCCGTTCTCCCTTCTTTATGACGGAGTAGCAGAGCGTGAAGTGCAACACACACACACACACAGCCACTCCCCCCCCACTCTCTCTCCCCCTCACACACCCGCTACACCACCCCACCACACACACACACCTCACGCCCTTCCCCCCAGCGGTTAGGATGAGAATTCGCGAGAAGTACTCACGGAACCCAGTGGAGTTTGCTGCGCGTGGCCTGCGCGTCGTGCGCCCCTTGGGCACCGGGTCCTTCTGCGATGCTTGGGTCGTGAGGTGCAGCAGCAGCAGCAATGCGAAGAACGCTGCACGGGATCACGACGACTGCGCCTCCACCGCATCCACCTCGTCGTCCAACTCCACCTCCACCTCCACCACCACGTGCTTTGCCGTGAAGAAGGTCGCCGACTGCGACCGGGCCCGGCGGGAGGTGTCCATCCTCAGCTCCCTCAACCACCTCAACATCACACGCTTCGTCTCCTGGTTCTGCGGAGACGGGCAGGGCACAGCCCCCTCCTCCTCCTCCTCCGACACCTCCACCGCCACGCCCTCCCCGGCATCCCCGCGCTCGCTCTACCTTGTGATGGAGTATGCGAAGGGGGGGGACCTCAGCGACAGGATCCGGTGGCACCAGCAGAAGCGCACCTCCGTGCCGGAGGATGTCGTGATGGAGTATGCGGTCCAGGTGGGGCTTGCGCTGAGGTACATCCACGCGCAGGGCGTTATCCACCGCGATATCAAGCCGAAGAACATCTTCCTGACTGCGGAGGGTGTGATTAAGGTGGGGGACTTCGGCCTCGCCACACGCGCCGAGAGCACGGCGCAGTCTGCGCGCAAGGAGATCGCCTCACGCAACCGCAGCATGACCCTCTGCGGGTCGCCCCTCTACACCGCACCGGAGATCGTCTGCAGGCGGCCCTACTCCTCCAAGGTGGACATCTGGTCCTTCGGCGTGGTCCTCTTCGAGCTTCTCACCCTCCGCCTCCCCTTCGAGAGCGCCTCCCGCCAAGAGCTGTTCGCGCAGATCTGCGGGAGCCGCCGCATCTCCCCTGATGACATCGACTCTACCTACTCGCAGGGCCTGCGGGCCCTCTGTGCCGACATGCTGCAGGTGTCGGCGGAGGAGAGGCCAGCCGCCGAGGTTCTGATCTCGTCTCCTTTCATGCAGGGGTCGCTCCCTGTTGTGGCGGACAGCCTGCGGAGCAGGCTTCCCGCTGTGGCGGTGCCTGCGGTGTGCGCCGCTTCGGCGGCGGCGGAGGGTGGCGGCGGTAAGTCTGTCCGGCAGATGTCGATCGCAAGCTCGGGGAGCAGCTGCAGCATCGACACGGCGGACACGCCGGACGAGTCGGAGATCCGCTGGGGGAACTCCGCGGCGTCGGCTTCCCCGCGGCTCCACGAGTCGTCTTCCTTTGTGGCCAGCAGGGCATCCCTGTCCCCGACAGCGTCGCCCCGGTTCCCCCCCGGCGCCTCGCTGTTCGCCCGGCCGCCCCTCTGTCTCGATGCCAGCTTAGAGGCGGTGTTCAGCCATGCGGATTGAGATACGGTAGAGAATCCCCCCGTGGGAGAAACTGACCCGGGGGGGTTCGGGCCGGTTGGGAGGGAAAAAAATTAGCTTTCAAATTCGCCAAGAAAAAAAAGCACCACCACCAAAGAAAATTGCCCCCCTGCGAAAGCCTTCTGAAGGGGGGGGGGGGCGGGGGGTAGGAAGGTTTTTTTGATTTTCTTCCTGCCGATATGGTTATTAGATGCTGTTTAGTTCTGTGGGGGAAAGGGGGGGGGGGCAACGGAGAGATACAGCACTGGGTGCTGCAGAGCCGGTGTGATGGTGTGATGTGATGGGTGTCGTGCTGCGTGTGGTGCGGTGCGGGACTCGATGATTCATCCCCGCCTACGAATGCAAAATGACGTGAAAAAAGGATTTCCATGCACATACGTCGTGCGACGAACGAAACAAAACCACGGCGAATCATGCGCATCCCCCCGCCCCCTTTCGTGGTGTGGTTGTACTACTCTGACCAAAAATTCAGACAATGTGGCGTGTGCTCGCCACACTGCGACACGTTGTCAAGAAATCCGGGGGGAGGGGGGGGGTAGGCAAAATCTTAACCCTTTAAACACCAGGGGGGGGTCGACTTTATTTTCCGTTTTTGCGACCTTTTCTCATTGAGCCCGAAGCCGCAACCCCGCATTTTTTCATCCGAAAAGTAGGTAATCGGGTGTATTTGACTCGCGGAATCCACCATCGCAAGAAATTTTGAAAAATAATGCGAAGAAAAACCCTGAAATGGGACTCCTTTACGCACCCCCAAAAAGGCCTATTTTCACCCCAAAATTGGGGGTTGATGAGTTTCTCCTGAAAGAATCCGAGGCGGTGGCATGAAATGGCGGAACCAGGGGCAATCTGGGACAGAATCAGCCCAGCGGAATCCGAGGTACAAAAAAAATCTCAATTTGATGGAGTAGAACACCCCTGGGTGCCAGCCCGCAATGGCAGGTCCCGTTGTGCCGACCTGCTCAACCACCCTCAGGGGGGTATCTGACGTGTGGAGCGGGTTGAGGACCGGTCATCCGTTTTTTCCAGATCAGCCTCAGTACCCTGGGGGAATTTTGAACAGCGGAATCCACGATCGCAAGAGATTCTGAAAAATAAATATTGAACAGAAAATTCCTGAAATGGGGCTCCTTTGCGCGCGTCCTCAAAAATGCCCAAATCCCCCTGGAAATTGGGGAGCCGTCTGATATTCCCTGAAAAATGCTGGATGGTATCGAGCTTGGCGCAACCGCAGGCAATATGTGACAGAATCAGCACGGAAGATTCCGAGACAGCAAAAAAATCGATCAAAATGGTGAAGTGGAGCCCCGGGGTGCCCGTTCCCAATTGCAGGTCACATGAGCACCGACCTGCGGAAATGCAAGAAGGGCCGGGGTGTGAGGGGTGGACGGGAATTGAGCGGTCTTGTGTCCAGCCCTCGAATTCCTCCACATCAGTCTCAAGTACCCATAATTTGTGCAGGGCTCAGTTGCACACTACTGTTTCTGGGTGCTGGCTGGGCGCCGTCGACACTCTCCTGTGGAGGTGGTATTGCCTGTCTTGGAACGGTCCTTCTCAGGGTGCATCGTTCTTGGCAAGGCCGAGGGAGACACGCATTACAAACGGCAGTCGAACACGTGCCACTGGCATTTGTATTCAAGCGAGGAAGCGGTCGAGGCCGGTTGTACCTCTGTTCGATGAATACTGGCGAACTGATGGTGGTGCCAAAAACAGGAAAATATAGTGGAAAAAGTGACCAAAAACCGATTTTTGACCAAATTCTCCTTCAAACCTAAAACTAGTTCTGCTCCATCTTTCTCGCCGAAACTGGTCGCATTTGATTCCGCTGCTCTGAAAGATTTCACCATAAAAAAAATCGGTGAAAAATTCCACGATCCGACCCCATAGGTGCCCAAGGAATATTATCCCACCCCGTACGGGGTGGTTGGTGCTTAACCCTTTAGAGACCAGGGGGGTACGATTTAGAAGGCCCGAAAAACCGGGACTTTGGCCACTTTGCCCAGTAAGCAATTTTCTACTCCACCAAAATCGGAATTTTTTTTCATGGTGAAACGCGTTGTTTCAGAACGATCCGAGAATCAACTTTTTTTTTGTGAAGAAAAATATTTTTTTTCACACGGCAGGCGACTCCCAATGACCACCCAAAATAGTTTTGGCTTATTTTCGGGCCCAGCCACATGGCCAAACCAGACCCCCAGATTTGGATAAAAAATCCGAAAAATGCGTTTTTCGGGCAGAACGAGGACAGCGCATTCCACGATGCCGAGACTTGGTGAAAAAGTCAAAAAATCTCGATTTTTGCCTGCCGACCCAATTATTGGGGTGAAAAAGGTGAAAATACAGGGTTAGTGGGGTCAGGTCACCAGACTCAGACGCAACTTTCGGGCAGTTTTGGGACACATCTTTCCAGAAATACATTTTTAGGGGGCTTGGGGGTGTTTTGGGGCTGTTTCTGTGACCAGAGGCGCAGGACCCCCCGGGTGCCCAAAAACCACCAAAAACCGGAAAATAGGTGGACTAAAAATCTGGTCTGGGCAGGAATTTTCTCCAATTTTGGACTTTTTTCAGATTTTTTTCTGTCGTGAAATGCGCTGTTCTCGCCGTTTCCGAGAACATGATTTTCCCGGAAAAAGATTTTTTTTCCGGGCCACCGCAATTTGAAGTGCTGGACAGGCCTCGCCGACAATTTTCTTTCGCCGGCAACTGCATTTTTTTCTGGATAAATGTGTGTTCTTTGCGAGAATACGACACGTTGAGTTCGGAACAGTTCACCATAAAAAAAATCTTGAAAAAGTCGTAGTAGAAGGCCCAGGTAAGCACCCAAAGTGCCCAGATCCCCAAAAAATCCCGATTTCTGGAAATTTCCGTTTTTTCCCAATTTTCGCACTCGCAACAAACATGTGCACTGTGGCGTGCCCATTTTTGTCTCAGTTGTTCGTGGAAAGAACTGCGACATCCGAGTTCACCACAAAAAAAATCGGTCAAAAATTTCGAGTAGAAAGTACCTGAGTGCGAGTGGCCAAAAAAGTCTGAGTTACCTGCACATATATGTGCAGATAACTCCTAAAGGGTTACTGGGGGGGGTCAAATAGTACTACCGGGTAGTACTAATAGGCGGGACCGCTTGCCTAAATCGTGAAAATGTAGATAAATGGTAATTGGTGACAATGAGTCACTTTTATGACCCCCAGGTCGCCAAAACACTGTTTATCGGCATGTTTGGAATCCGTACGGATTGTGATGGGGTCATTTCAGTTGTGAGTTGCCTAATTTCAACCTTGTTTATGGGTTGGCTTCCGGGCCAAAGACCCTCCGGAGGTTCAATGGGATCCAAGGGGATCATACACATGCAGATCCCTTCGCCGGTACACTACCGACACCCAGTAAACACCCGCATCACTGGTGTTCAACACAGCGGCGAATCACGTGTCGCGCGCCGTGCTCGAGAGGGCCCCACCTCGCTCGGCGGTGTGGAAGGGGCGTCTCTTGAGGTCGATGACCTGCTTGCAGACCAAAAGATCGTTAGGCCATGCTTTCACACCGAGGATCGGTACTGAAGATCATGTATCGAGCAAGCTTTTACCCTTATGCTCTACGTGAGATTTCTGTTCTCACTGAGCTTGCCTTCGGACACCTGCGTTAATGTGTAACAGAGTGTGCCGCCCCAACCAAACTCCCCACCTGACTGGTGTCTCCAAACGAGGACTCACTAGCTAACGCCAGTTTGTCGCTAGACAACCTCCCCCACAGCCAGTGCCCCCATGCAGGTTACTGCGTACTGCAGCTCTTCCTTGCGATCGCTTCAAGGTTCGCCAGGTCATGACGGGTCTCATTTCGGGACAGTTGTGTGGGAGAAACGGGTTGGACGGGTTCTTATGTATCCGATGGTCTGTGGTGGTTGGCAGTGCTGCTCTTCAGAGCGTGGCGTTGATTACCAGCTCAGCCAGGAGGCTCGGTGCAACCGATTTCTCTCAGCGGCATGCCCCTACTACAGGGGCAACAGTCTTAGAAAGGGGAAAAAATGGACAAAAAGGGGGGTAGTACTAATATACTGGAAAAACAATCTATTTTGAAAAACCCGGGGGGTAGTTGTATTTGAGGGGGTAGTTGTATTTACAGGGGGGGGTCAAATAAACGTACTTAGTACTACTATTCGGCGAACGCGCGGGCCTAAATCGACCTCGCCAGAAAATTAATACCGTACCTGGGACCCCCCGTGTTTAAGTCCCCCCCCTGGAGGCGATTTTCGGCCGGGGGGGACTTAAACACGGGGGGGGCGGACCTAAACACAGGGGGGGCTTAAACACGGGGGTGGCACAGTGGAGACCAAGAAGACCTCTTCCTCTGCTGTCGTAGGGGGGTAATTCCGGTCCGGATGGACTTTTGGCACCCCACTTTTCGACTCAGACAGCACCTGGAGGGCCTAGGGGCCACCTGATGACCCTCCAGACCAGCCCACCCCCGTGTTTAGGTCCCCCTGTGTTTAAGTCCCCCCCCTGCCAGACCCCCAGGGGGGGACTTAAACACGGGGGTAAGGGGGGGGGACTTATACACGGGGGGTCCCAGGTATACGTAAATATTTTGGAACGTAAATATTATGGAACGTAAATATTATGGAACGTAAATATTTTGGAACGCTGGTGGGTTGGCGTTCAAGATTTTTTTCGTTCCATAATATTTACAGGGCTTTCTGCGACTCGGGGACTTGGACCAGGTGATCGGACGGCATACAGAGTCCCTGACGGGACCTACTCGTGCACTTTTCGCGCGATTACCTGACGCAAGCCGTCCTCACCACCGAGTCCCCAACTGGCCCTGTAAATATTATGGAACGTAAATATTATGGAACGGACCGGCCAAAAATGGGCCCGTTCCATAATATTTACGTTCCATAATATTTACGTATACGGTAAATAGTTTGCGAGCGAATAGACGTACTTAGTACGTCTATTCAACTTTTCCTAAAAACGCTGTTTGCAGGGGCTCTGCGGGGCTGTTTGGTCCACCAGGGGCGCGCTGGTCACTGCTGTCGTCCGTCTCTCACTTCTTCTGCCTTCCGGTCGAGTATCCGCTCTGTTCTCGTCCTACCACTCGCCCCTCATTTGGTTTCGTACCGTTTTGATTTGTATTGCCCCCCCCCCTCTGGTGCCCCCCCTGGTTGACATTCTTGTTGAGTTAGTGAAAGCATACACAGTTCATCAGAGCTGTCAGCTTCACTGTCGGTGGTTGGTTGGTGCGTTGATGCTTAAAAAAAAGATGTGAAAAAGACAAGCCACAACCAGCACGCCCCAACTTACTTCTTCTTCAAGTTCTTGGGCTTGTTGGGGCAAGTCTGCATGTTGTGCCCAGGCTTCCTACACCCTTTGCAGAGCCTGCGGTGTTTGTTGGGAGTCTGGGTGGTCGGGGACGCTGCGCGCTTCTTTTGGGAGGACTGGGAGGACTGGGAAGGCTGTGTCTGTGTGAGAGAGTTCACACGAACCGGCTTCGCCCATGCCAAGATGCTTGACTGTTGGGTTGGCTGAGACACAACTTTCTTTTGGGTGGACTGCTTCTCTGTGCTCTCTTTTGCCTTCCCGTCCAACCCAGGTTCAAGGTCCGCACCACCAGCCTCAGGGGATGTTTCTGTGCTTGGTGCGAAGGTGAGGTCCGGACAAAGGGAGCTCTTCACGAACCCGTCCTCCTCACCCGACACCTTCAGCACGTACCCCATATCCCGCAAGCGCTCGGCTACCACCTCCCCCCTCACACTTTCCACCGACTTTCCCCAAACAGCTCCAACAGAGGTGCACATGGCCTCGCGGTACCACCTCTCTGTGAAGCGACAATCCTGGCGAAAACCTTCGGCTGTTGATTTCTTCATCTCGAGACGGGCTTTGTCCTTGAGCCCTTCCAGGTGAGTGTGGAAGGCAGCCTTGAATGGTGCAAATGCATGCACATCAAGGTACTGCACTGTTCCTGTCAACCCACCTGGAATGACCGCTGACTTCGCCCCCGTCTTCCTGTGCAAGTACGCAACATTTTTTGGTGCAATGTGTGTTGTCGCCGAGTCATAAATGACAAGCACGTTTTTGTTTTTGCAAATGGGGGCCAAGACGCTGTCAATCCACCACCGCCACTCGGCTTCTTTGACCCAGCCGGTTTTCTGGAAAGTACAGTTAACCCCCGAGTCTTTGTGAATCTGATGCTCCTCCTTCTTTATCCTCTCGCCCGCACCTTTAAAAACGATCGACTGCTTTGTCGCAAGAATGGTCCTGTCTTTCACACTGAACGTGACAGCACCAATCAACGTGGCAAATCTATTTTTGCCAGCATCGGTATCGACCATGATGTTGGTGTCAGTGGTGTAGCACAACAGTTTGTCCCTGCGGGTAGAGCTCTTGTACAAGGCAGACTCATCCACATTCACAACCAGGTCAAAAGTACCAAAGGGGTTGTGCAGCAGCTCGGACCCGATGGAGAGGCGTCTGATGGTGGACCAGAAGCTGTGCAACTGGACCCGGGCTTTTTCAAGAGAAAGCTTGGCAATGCGCGAAGTACGAAATTGAAACTTGTTTCTCCTGGCCCAACCGTCAATCCACTCCACCGAAGCCTGGAAGCCTTTCGGGAAGGGAACAAAGGACATGGCAAGCTCCTTGATTTTGCGGCGCGTCGTTGGCAAGTCGTTCTTCCGCCGTTCTCCCACTTCTTTAAGCACGTGGGCCTCCACCTCAGGAAAGAAACACGACCTCCCCCCCCCGCCTTTCTTTTGGCATGTGTTTTTCCATCATTTGCTGGGAGGCTCTTCATCGCCTTATCCTTGGGAAAGTCTCTCTTCCAACGAGTTGCCGTTGTCGAACACTGGTCCCGGTTCACTTGGATAGGAGGGTTACCAGGAGGAGACACCCACCCCGAAGGACTGGAATGGGTTTGGCTTGTGTCTTCGGCGCGGAGCAGTCGGTTGAAGGTTTGGCTTGTGTCTTCAGCGTGGAGCAGTCGATTGAAGGTTCGGCTTGTGTCTTCGGCGCGGAGCAGTCGGTTGAAGGTTTAGCTTGTGTCTTCGGCGCGGAGCAGTCGGTTGAAGGTTCGGCTTGTGTCTTCGGCGCGGAGCAGTCGGTTGAAGGTTCGGCTTGCGTCTTCGGCGTGGAGCAGTCGGTTGAAGGTTCGGCTTGTGTCTTCGGCGCGGACCGGTTGGTTGAAGGTTTGGCTTGTGTCTTCGGCCATGAAAAAATCGGGCCATTGCAGCGTGCCCTGGCCCGGGCCAGTTGGTTGAAGGAAGGCCGGGGAGCGCATGGCGGTGGCCCATCCTCGAATATCTTGAACAGGAGGCATTCCATCAGCAGGAGGCACATGAAAGCATCGGACGTCATCATTATGTCGGACACCAGCCGAAGCTATTGGCTCTGTTGGTGGATGGTGAAATCTGGGCAGTTGGATTGCGGGTTTGCGGGCGTGTGTTGATCAGTGCTGCACAACAGGAGAGAATGTCAAACAACGTCAGGGAAGGGGGCTGCGGGGGGTGGGGGGTGGGCTCAGCTGGTCCTCGAAGGCTACATCTATGGTGAGGTGTGTCTGGGGCCATCCGTCCACATCTTCTCGTTGGTGGTAGGGACTGCGGACGCCGTAGATGAGGAGTCGTTTAATGCGCGCCGCTCTTCAGCAGTGATTTTGACGCCTCTGGACCCCAGGAGTTTGCGGGTTTCCGGGTTTGCGGTCTTCAGCAGTGGTTCTGATGCCTCTGGACCGCAGGAGTTTGCGGGTTCGCTGGTTTCCCGTCCGTATGTGTCTGAGGGGGGATGCCCCGATTCCCTTCGTCACGACATATCTTTGAGCGTAGGTCACTTCCCCCCTCTACGGACCCCGTGCACCCTGGTTCCCCTAAGTGGCACCAATAGACCCCGTTGTCCCCATTCCTTGCCCCAAAGTTTGCAGATTTGTGTGTCTCCAAAAAGAAAATCTCAAAAAAAACGGAAAATTTTCCCAAAAAAAAAGGGTGAAAAGTAAGTACTACTATTCAACGGCCCAACGTGCCCCAGAGCCCCAAAAAAATAAGTACTACTATTCGGCTAAGTACTACTATTCAACTAAGTACGTTTATTTGACCCCCCCCTGTAAAGGGGTAGTACTATTTGACCCCCCCCAGTAAAGGGTTAACCCTTTAAGTCCCAAGGCGCAATATATTGCGCCTACACTTTCGGTTCACATTTTGTTGGCACGCATTTTTGTCTTTTTGGAAAACCCTGGGCACCATGAAAAGGGTTTGGACAGTTCTTTTCAAGACAACAAAAATCGACGAGATATCTGTCTGTCGGTTGCCCGCCGTCACCCCTGAGAATCAGGGCCCAGGTTGGGTTTTCAGGTGAAAACAGCATTCTGAGCCCTTGGCTTTCTGTGCACACCCCAACAAGGTCTGGCATACTTTGCCGGGGGTCTTTGTGCCCGACCCTGGCCATCCGGTAAAGGGGACTCGAGAACCTTTCCAAGGAATCAAGACCCGCCCAGATACACCCCGATGTGGTGCACGTGTCAACTGAAGGCAAGGGAGTGCCTGATTGTCAATTCCTCGCCTGTCAAATGTACCTGGGACCCCCCGTGTTTAAGTCCCCCCCCCCTTGGAGACGATTTTCGGCCGGGGGTGACTTAAACACGGGGGGCGGACCTAAACGCAGGGGGCTTGAACACGGGGGTGGCACGGTGGAGACCAAGAAGACCTCTTCCGCTTCCGTCGTAGGGGGGTGATTCTGGTCCGGATGGACTTTTGGCACCCCCCTTTTTCGACTCTGACAGCACCTGGAGGGCACCAGGTGGCCTCGCGGCCACTTGATGACCCTCCAGACCGGCCCACCCCCGTGTTTAGGTCCACCTGTGTTTAGTTCCCTGCCAGACCCCCAGGGGGGGACTTAAACACGGGGGTAAGGGAGGGGGACTTATACACGGGGGGTCCCAGGTATGGGTGATATCTTATCCGGCTTTGGGCCGTGCCCAGATTGAGCCAAGCTCTACTAGAAGAGTGTCTGATCTACTTGGGGAGAACATAATCGAGGCGCTTCTCTCTTCCGTGCGCAGTTGCAGCACCGAGTAGTCTGCAATAATACGAGACGAAGGGTGCTGTCCTCTCTGCGGCGACATCTGGTCGAGAACTCCGAGGAGAGGGTAGACGGACACTGGCTATCGGTGGCGACATCACGGGGTAGTAGAGCGAGCGCATGGCGACATCTCTGCGAACACTCTCTCTGGTTCAGCACTGCTGCGAAGCACAACAGTTGCTCTTGCAGCCGTCTGAGACAGACTTCCTGCGAGTGATTGAGGAAATACCGTATACGTAAATATTATGGAACGTAAATATTTTGGAACGCTGGTGGGTTGGCGTTCCAGATTTTTTTCGTTCCATAATATTTACAGGGCTTTCTGCGACTCGGGGACTTGGACCAGGTGATCGGGGTAAAAATAACGGCATTTTTCACATAGGCGAGGAACACGCACAAAATGGCTGTAAACTTGAAACCCCGGCCCCTGGGAGTATTTGGGGGCGGTCTGGGTGGTTTTTGGGGGTATTTGGCCACTTCTGAGCCAATCCGTGACCATGCTCAAAAAAATGTAGTGGTTTGGTTCCGGCCCCCTCATTTGAACACCCCTCCCGACCCCGTCCCGCCCTACTTGCTCGCAACATTCCGCCTTTTCGTTTCCTGAGTGGGCACTGCTGCCTTCGGTTCAAATTGGGAGTGCAGGAACGTGACAAGCTTGTGAAGGAGTGCCTTCTCAGTAGTTTCTCCGATGTTGTGTTCTGCTGCAAGCGCGCACGCTTCTGCAGCAGGCATTCAATCTGGCTTCGTTCGGAATTCGGCCTCTTCCAAATCCCTGTGGACATCCTTCGCTGCAGAGGCAGATGGGGTGGCCTCCTTCCTGAACATGCCTGAACTGTAAGTTCAATACTTCAGCAGAATGGGTCACTGGCACACCGGTGAGTGCCTTGTTGTGCTTGAACTGTACGATCTGCTGCGGTGGCTATAGATCAGGGGTGTGTGCAGTGGTGCTCGCTGCCTACCTGCTGGCCCTGCGCCGCCGCCCCGCCGCATCTGCGGGAAGCGCGTGCTGGAGCTGGGTTGCGGGGTGGGAATACCGAGCCTGGTCGCCCTTGTGGTGCGGCGCTGCAAAGGCCGTCCTCACGGACACAGCTGCGCAGGTGCAGTGGCAGCAGGCCGTGTCACAACCTGCATGCCAATCACGCGGGGAGGGTGTGATCGGGCTGCTGGCGTGGGGCATGCCAGACATCACCAGCATACAACACACACACGGCCCGTTCGACCTGATCCTTGCTGCGGACTGCATGTTCGATGCCGCCGTGTGTGGCCCGTTCTGCTGCACCCTCGTACAGCTGCTGCCATTTGGTATTTCGGTATCGGGCAAAACCTGACAGAACACCCGCTGAAACGTCGCCTTTTTGGCTCGATAGTGCTCAGATGCCTCATCAGAGGCGGCAGAACGTGGTACATGACGTGGGATTTTGATGATGCAGGTGGCAGGGTGATCGGGAGACTCAGCCGGGGAGGGGTTCGGTACCAAACCACTACAAAATTTTCAGCATTGCATTTCAGCCCCGTTCCGGGCCACCAAAGTGGGTGTCTCACACCCAGGGACGGTTTCTGGGATGGTCTGGCCACTTTTTCAGCATTTTTGGGGTGTTTCTGGCCGAAAGTTGCCTATGTCGAAAAATGTCGTTATTTTGACGTTTTTTGGTACCTTAAGACGGCCCCTAGAGGGGGGGGGGAACCAACAACAACAACAACAAAACACAAAAAAAACTGCTTCGCAGGCAGAGAGCCCCTGTCTCTCTCTCTCTCTTTCTCTTCCCCCCCGTGTGTTGTTGCACGCAAAAAAACAAACAAAATACATCAGCTCCCTCCCTTCCCCTATCCCCTTCCCCCGTTCTTTTTACTCGTTCTGTCTTGGGGGGGGGGGGGTGAGGAGAAGAGCGAAGGGAGGAGAGAGAGAGCGAGATCAAGAAAATCAACAAAAATATACGCCCCCCCCCCCCCCCCTTCCCCACCAACCCTTTTCTTGACACCCCCCCCCCCATCTCTTTCGAAAAAAACCCATGTGAACAGCTCTCTCTCTCTCTCCCTCTCTCTCTGTGGGGGGGGGGGGCAAAATCGTTCAAAATCGTTCAAACCTGCTTACCCACCCCCTCCCCTCTCCCCCCACCGCCACCAACACCCATTTCCTCCTTACCTCCCCCAGGATATCATCAGGAACGCGTGGGGTGATGTGTTGCATTTGGAGAGGGATGTATCGCAGGGTGGGGTGACCGATACCAAGACGAGAAACGAGCGGGGGGGGGGGGTGTCATTCTTTTTGTGTGATTTACTCCTTCCTCCCCCCCCCTCCCCCTTTTTTACGGAGTCTTTTTTTTTGATTTAACGCTTCGCGCCAGCTGTGGGAAGATTATCTAAGCAGATTCTGAATTTCCTTGTTGGGGCTGTGTGGGTTTGCACTGTTCTCAAACCGGACATTGTCCGGCAAGAGCCCCGACAATAATTTGACAGGAATCCGACAAGAGCTTCTTCAAAAGAGAACCGCATCATCGTAACGCATCATTTTGCAAAGCATCGCAAGCTATGGGGGGGTAGCCATGATAGTTGTGGGGGGGAGACCCTTTGGTCCAAAGTGCAGAACAGGGAACCACCTCTCAATAGAAGAGGGTGCAAGCTGACGCAGTTTTGACACGGAGCGAGGGCCTCCTCTCTCATGCTTCCCCCTATGCTCTACTCTACTCTCTCTCTCCTCTGCCCCAAGTGCTTGACAACGTGCCGCTGGTCTGCTGCCTCCTCCCCTGAAGCTCCACCAGCCCACGCAAGCGCCGACCAAAGGAATCATCGCGTGTCCTCTGCCTATTTTCCACAAAAGAAACATCGTTGCACCGACGTTCAAAAATCAAAAGCTCCGGGCGTGCTCTAGAGAGGTATTCCCGAGTGTCCTATGAAGGAAGAGGAGGGGTCACACCTCAATAACAGCCACTCCAAAAAAAAGGAGCAGGTGGGTAGGGGCGTTGTTCGTTTTTTTATGCAGACACATCACCAGCAAGGCAAAAAAAAATATCTGGGGGAGGGGTGGGGTGGGGTGGGGGTGGGGCAAAAGTCGTTTTCAAAATCCGTTCAGAAGAAAAAAAACAAAAAGAATCCAACTCTCGGTTTGATTTTGGGGGTGGGGTGGGGGGGGGGGTATTGAGCTCTTACAGACACACAGAGGCCTGTGTGTCTCTATCCCCTTTCATGTGACCGCATGTGAACATCTTTGTGGCGGTGTCGAGCACGTCTCGAGGGGCATCCTGATTGTTCCCTCGTGACGGGCTGTGCACTGTGGCACACTGCCCCTGCCCCACATCCCTCTCTTGATGTGCACACACGCACAGACCTTCATGCATCTTTTGGTGCCTCCGGAAGGCACTCCATTCCATTCCATCCGAACATATTTTTTTTTCAAATAAAAAAAAACAAACAAACGAACCCTCTCCTTTCTGTTCCTTTCATTCTTGGATTTCTTGCATTCGTCGTATTGTCATTTCTCTCTCCCCCTCCCCCCCTTTGCCTTTCTCTCTCTTCCTGCCCCCCTCCCCAATACTCCCAACACCGATCTGGTATACGAAATGAAGGGATTGGGCACGCGTGTCCAACTGATCGTCTCCCTCACCGCCCCCCACCCCCACCCCCTCCCCGCCCTGCCCTACCTTCTTTATAGTGTTTCTTGTTGGTTTGTTCTGCGTCAAAATATCAAATGATATGAACATCCTCACCCCCCCCCCCCCGCTGTACGCTGCGTTATGAGAATTCATCCACAATCAAAAAAAAGAGCTTTGTTTTAAAGCAAACGAACTGCGTCGATATATATCATTTGGAGTACAGCACTTTCTGGAAAAAAATCAGTGTGCGCCGTCGCTGCCTGGAGGTCCAAGGAGGAAGCAGTGGAACGCCCTCCCTCCCCCACCCCCCCCCCAGCGCACTCGACGGCAATCAAAGGGAACTGAAGGAACTGGGGGGAGGGGGGGGGGGAGAGTTCTGAAAATCAAAAAAAACGGCCTCTCCCCCCCCCCCTCTTCCTCTCTCCGATTTCCCTCACCTCTCTCTCTCCACCCTCCGTTTCAACCAAATCATGTGGAGCGGTGTGCTTCACATGGCCCCGAACACACCTGACCCCAACCCCCACCCTCCGACCACCCCCCCCCCCCATCCCGACAGACACAACCTGCATAACGAGTGAAGGGTGATCATTCTTGTGCTCCCTTCAAATTCGATTTCACTACCCCCCCCCCCATCCCCCGTGGGACTCAATTTGGCAGAGAAGTGTGGACTCAGCGTTGTTTGATCCCCACCCAGTGGTCCCCAAAAAAAAACAGCGGCAAAAATCATGCACCCCCCACCCCCCCCCCCGATCTGAGATTCTTCTGGTCAGAACAATAGTAGCCCCCCCCCCTCTCCCAAACCCCCGACCCCCTTCTTGTTGTCTCTGACAAACACCGCCTTTGCCCCTATCTCTGTGACTGCCTGTGTGTCTCGGGTCGAAGGAAGCCAGCTCCTTGAACACCTCTTCTCTGCCCTTTTCTCTTCTTCTCTTTACTCCCCACCATATAATTATTACCCAAATTCCAAGGGAATTGGGTGCCATGCTCCAGCGGCTGTTCTTTTCTTTTCTGGCTGCGAATTGCTTTCACAGAGCGCACCGCCCACCCCCCCCCCCCTCCCCTCCCTTCCCCCCTTTTGAACTTACCTATCACCCCCCCCCCTTCCCCCCACACAAAAGGGGCAAACATTTGCAAGAGGGTATTGAGAGAATTTGCCTTACCATGAAGGCTTCCCTCTACAATCCCACTCCTCTCCTCTCCCCCGACCTCCCCACCCAGTCTCCAGCAGTTAGGCTGCTCACGGCACTCTTCATTGAGCACCTCGAATTCGGTGCTGGAAGCAAATTGACAGGTGCTCAGGCCTTGGCTGCCTGAGGTCAGGGGGGGGTTTTTTTTGGATGGCAGTGGAAATATGCCAAAGGGCGATCAACGGTGTTTTGCAAGCAAATGAACTGTAAAATGCCACTCCTCGGGTCCAGGGCAGGGAGCGAGGGGGGGGGGGAGCGGGCGTTATGCATAATAATCCATGGCCTACCGACTGCATTACACCCCTGCGTTGTAGGGATGCAGTGCAGCCGACATATTTATCATGACTCTGCCGTTCTGATTAGAGGGAATTGACTGACACGGCGCGCCAGCCAAATCGAAGGTGACATCGCCATTGATGGGTGGGGGCTGCTGGATGCTCTGATAAGCTTCTCCCGGGATGACGTTCTTCTTTCGCTTCATCAAATGGCAATTCAAAATAGCATAAAAAACTACGGCGCGCCCGTGTGGAACAGCACAACGCTTCCGGTGACAGCCCCTCCCCCCCCTCGCAGTGGGTGTTACTGCAGCGGTTTCTGTTTCATAAAGCTTCCTCCCCCCGATTACATTCAGGGTATGGCGTTTGCCATATTCCCCACCGCCCCCCCCCCCTACCCCACCCAAGTGTCGTGCACGATCCGTTGGTGCCTGGATCGGTTACTGGGGGGGGTCAAATAGTACTACCGGGTAGTACTAATAGGCGGGACCGCTTGCCTAAATCGTGAAAATGTAGATAAATGGTAATTGGTGACGATGAGTCACTTTTATGACCCCCAGGTCGCCAAAACGCTGTTTATCGGCATGTTTGGAATCCGTACGGATTGTGATGGGGTCATTTCAGTTGTGAGTTGCCTAATTTCAACCTTGTTTATGGGTTGGCTTCCGGGCCAAAGACCCTCCAGAGGTTCAATGGGATACAAGGGGATCATACACATGCAGATCCCCTCGCCGGTACACTACCGACACCCAGTAAACACCCGCGTCACTGGTGTTCAACACGGCGGCGAATCACGTGTCGCGCGCCGTGCTCGAGAGGGCCCCACCTCGCTCGGCGGTGTGGAAGGGGCGTCTCTTGAGGTCGATGACCTGCTTGCAGAGGCTCGAGCGAGACCAAAAGATCGTTAGGCCATGCTTTCACACCGAGGATCGGTACTGAAGATCATGTATCGAGCAAGCTTTTACCCTTATGCTCTACGTGAGATTTCTGTTCTCACTGAGCTTGCCTTCGGACACCTGCGTTAATGTGTAACAGAGTGTGCCGCCCCAACCAAACTCCCCACCTGACTGGTGTCTCCAAACGAGGACTCACTAGCTAACGCCAGTTTGTCGCTAGACAACCTCCCCCACAGCCAGTGCCCCCATGCAGGTTACTGCGTACTGCAGCTCTTCCTTGCGATCGCTTCAAGGTTCGCCAGGTCATGACGGGTCACATATGTCCAACCCCTGTGCTGCAGCCGCGCTGCTTTCGGTGGAGGTAGCGCCCAAGGGTCGGTACCGCTTCCCCACCCACTGCCCCCTCTTCGTCGAGCTTGACCTTGAGGCGTTTAAGCGCCCCAAACTGATTTCCATGCTTCCGGCCCCCTTCCCCAGCGGCCGGTCGAAGATGAGGGGAGAGGAACTTAACGCTGCGCTTGCGGAGGCCGTCGCCAGCGACCAGGTGGCTGCAGGGGCGTCGGCCGCAGAGCTGCTGCACCGGGCGTCGTCCTGTGGCGAGCGGTACCTGCTCCACACCCGTGCTGCCGACCTCGGGCGGGAGGCCCACGTGTACAAGGGCCGGACTGGCGGCTACACCCTGCAGTGGGCCAGGACTGCGTCGAAGCACTGCCCCGGATCTGCCCGAGGGACGGGCAACGCGCGCACCCGGGCCCTGGATGCGATGCTGGGGCCCCTGCGGTGTTTGGTCGCCGAAGGGCGGCGGCGGCTCGCGGCTGAGGCGCCATACCCCCTCACCAACAGCGAGAAGCACGCCTGGAAGGCCGCCAGGAAGCGCGCCAAGATAGAAGACCTGCCTCCTGAGCTTGAAGACATGCTCAATGGCCGGCAGCCGCTCGACCTTGCGACTCTGGAGGCGGCACTCATCCAGATGGAGGGGTCGCAGCGGGGGATGTTCGACGCTCTGCACGACGAGAGACTCCGCACGTGGAAGGCCCGGATGCAGAAGGCCTGGACGCAGGAGGCAGGACAGGTGTTCGCATATCTTGCCAACAGGTTTAGCGCCCCTGCGACCTTCATGCGCAGGGAGGACGGGTCCCTCTCCGCCTGCCCACAGGAAGCTGACGAGTTACTGCGCAGCGTTGGGGCCTGGGGGGGGTACTTCCGGAAGTACGCGTCGACGCCGGAGCCGCGGTGGGACACCTTCCGGCAGAGGTACCAGCAGTTTCTGCCGAATGCTGCCCCCATGGAGTGTCCGCCAATCACAGCCGCTGATGTATCAAAGGCGCTGGCGAAGATGTCCGCGTCGACCTCTCCAGGGCTGCAGGGATGGAGGGTGCACGAGCTCCGGCAGCTACCGCGTGACCTGCTGATGCTCTTTGCAGAGGCTCTCAACGCAGTGGAGAAGGAAGGTGCCTGGCCAGAGCACCTGCTGCATGCGATGATCTGCCTGATTCCAAAGCCTGGGAGCTCGGGGGAGCCGCTGTCCCAGCGACCGATCAGCATAACCCCGGTGCTCTACCGTGTCTGGGCGGCGATCCGGGTGAGGCCCGCGCTGAAGTGGCTTGAAAGGATCGCGCCCGACGGGATACACGGCTGCAGGCCGGGGCATGGGGCGGAGGATGTGTACTGGCACCTGGCGGCCCTTATCGAGCAGGCGACCCAGACTGGGAGGCCGCTTTACGGTGTGGCACTGGATTTCAAGAAGTGTTTTGACACAGTGCCCATCGATGTCACCTTCCGCCTTGCCGGGGAGCTGGGGTTCAACCCCGCGGTGCTGGGCACCCTGCGTGCGGCCTACGCGGGCATGCAGCGGCACTTCAGGGTGAGTGGCACCATAGGAGAGGGCTTTCTACCTACGAACGGCATCATGCAAGGCTGCCCAATCAGCGTGGTGCTGATCAACGTGCTCATCTCGGTGTGGGTGCGCATGGCGGACAGTCGCCAGGGTGCACGCGGCCTGTCGTACGTCGACGATGTGTACGCTAACGCCCCCAGCCAGCGGGTGCTGCAGGAGATAGTCGACGACTCCGCGGACTTCTCCTACCACACGGGGATGGTGATTTGTGCAGCGGTAAAGTCCCACAGCTACTCCACGGCGGCGGTGACCCCCCCCCAACTTATCTACACCACGAGGGACGGGGAGGCCACGCCGATCCGACAGGACAACAGCTTCGACTCCCTGGGTGCGATGCTGCATGCGAGGCCCGAGCCGGGGCAGCCTCCGCCGGTGTCGGAACGCATTGAGCACCGAGAGGAGGAGGCGGGCCAGTGCCTGGGGAGGGTGTCCAATTTGCCCTTGCCGATGCAGTGGAGGGGTCAGGCTGCCGCAATGACATCTGGGGCAAAGACCTACTACGGTGCCTCCGTCACGGAATGGCCGGATGACAAGGTGCAGCGGTGGAGGGTACGCTTCACCGCCGCCCTTTGGACGGGCCCTCCCCGCAGAGCGGCGGAGGTGGTGCTGTGCATTCTACACCCGGCGCACCGGCTGGACCCGGCGGTCGTCCCCCGCTATCGGCAGATCCACACTTGGGCAGTACAGGTCAAGAAGTGGAGCCACGCGCGAGACCTGGCAGCAGCCGCGTGGGGTGGGCGGGCCGCGTGGAGGGGCGAGGGCCCCTTTGCGCTCTTTCAGAAGGCCCTCTCGTGGATCGGGTGGCGGTGGATTGCGGCCACGCAGGTCGCTTATGAGGACGAGGCGAGTCGACGCCAGGTATTTGACCCCGCTACGGCCACCGACGCAGGGTGGCGGACCTTCGCGCACGACCTGCGACAGGCCCTCCGGACGAAGGTCCTACAGGGGGTGTGCGCGAGGCGTGCTGACTACGATGGGCTCCAGCACGGCGCCGATGGGGGGGTGACCCGCTGTATCCTGGAGGGCGACTCTGCGGTGACGGCATACCAGCGGGGCCTCCTCAGGTCGGCAATCGCCGGGGCGGTGCCTGTGGTGGGCCGGACGGGAATCGGAAAAGCCTGCCCGTACTGCCAGTCCGGGGAGCGGGAGACGATGCAACACCTGTGGTGGGAGTGCACGGCCTGGGACCACGTCCGGCAGCGACACCCTATCGCATCAACCGACCGCACGGCATGGCCTGCCTGTCTCTCGATCTGCGGCGTAGCTCCGGTGTGCCGACATGACCTGCCGGGCGAGGCGCAGGTGCTGCCGCTCGCTCGGGACGCGAGGGTCGCCATCGTGTCGCAGCTGCACCGCTACTTTATTGCAGTGCTGTCGGCGCGCCAGGGTCATGATGGGCTACTCGACCGGAATGCGCGCCACCACCGGACGGTTGAATACCCCTGGGGGTGGCGTACGCCCATCCCTGAGCGGGCCCGCATCCCGTCGTTGGCGCCGTCCAGGGTCAAGGCCACCTGGGGCAAACACCCGCCCGCGCTCTGGGTGGCGCTTTGCCACTGGCTGCGGAGCCTGCGGTGGGCCCCCCACGGGGGCGAGCACACGGTGAGCCTGATCGAGCTGGCGGTAGACTTCGAGCTAACAACGGGCCTATCCCTCCCCCCAGCGGAGACGCGCCGCATCCGGCCCCCGAAGGTGAAGAAGGGGGACGGGGGAAGGGACGCCCGGGAGGTGCTCCCGACACGCCAGGCCCGGGGGGGACTGGCCCTCTACTTCGACGGGGGCGAGGGACAACGGCACCCCCTTCGCAGTAGCGGGCGCGGGGGCGGTCCTATACGAGGATGGCCGTAAGGTGGCGGAGGCGGTCCGCCCCCTCCCGGGGGTCCGCTCCAACAACGTGGCGGAGTACGAGGGCGTCAGGGCCGGGCTGGGGCTGCTGCGTGGAGACCTGACGCATGTAGGCGCGGTGACTGTCTGCGGGGATTCACAGGTGGTGCTGGGCCACCTGCGTGGCGACTCTGTCTGCAGCCATCAGGACCTGCGCCCGCTCTATCTCAGCGCAACCAGGTTGATAGAGGAGCTGAAGCCGCGCTGCAGCCTGTCCTTTGTGCATGTGCGGAGAGAGCACAACACGGATGCTGACGCCCTCAGTAACAGGGCCATGGACGAGACCGAGCAGCTGAGAGGAGTGACGCGCGAACAGCTTGTGAGTCAGCTGGACGCCTTCCAACGTAGCGCACTCGGGAAGGCGGCATCCCTCGAGAGGCTCGGAGCCCTGATCAAGCGGGGGTGCGGCAAGCCGTGGCACTTGGGCCATGCGGACAACACGACCGTTCTTACCGCGCTTGGGGGGACGGTGGTGAAAGGGCTGTCGCGGCGCGCGCAGCTCGACCCCGCCACTGAGGAGGTGATGCGAGAGCTGCAGAGGCACACCAACAGCTGGGAAGACGCCCCTGATACGCCGTTCCACGCCCCCGGACAGGCGTGGGCGGCAGCTTTTGAGCCCCAGCGGCACTACCCCGCGGGGTGGGACCGCGACGCAGGGCGGTGGGATGCGCAGTGCCGGGAAGCCGAGGCCGTGGCGAGAAGACCACGGGAGAGGAGGGGCGCCGCCCCCCGAACGGCCCCCCCAGGCGCGAAGCGGAACTCTCGGACTCTGACTTGCGACCGGCACAGCAAACCTCGGTGCGCGGCCTGCGTGCAGGGGCGAGTGCCAGCCGAGACCTGCTGCCATGAACTGCAGCACCACAACGACGGCGACGGGCTCTGCGTCACTATGGAGTTCTGCAAGAAGGCCCATAGGATGGGGCGCTGCGGGGACTGTGTAGTTGAATCTAAGTCTCTAACCTACTGCTGCAACACGCATCACGCGAGCTTTGCGGCACGCCCTCCTCCGAGTGGCACTGAACTGGCCCCACACTCTGACCCGAGTGGGGCCTCGGCTGTAACGTAGGGTGGGATGGGGGTGGGCTAGGACCCGTGCAGGGTTAACCCACCTAAAAAGTGATCAACACACACACACACACATCAGACGTCTTTTGCACCTGCCAAAATCACACACCACGCTTCCACAGCGGGCAGTACCTTTTCGGTGTGTTTTGGTGGCGATCGACGAAAAGAACTTCTATCATTTTTTTCCTGCTGCAAATCTTCCCTCTGATTCTTCTGTTCTGCTGGTTTCTTTGTATTTTTCACTTTTATTTTCTCCACTTCTTTTTTGAGGCGACACACACACACCCATGGCATACACGGACATATACCTAGCTATACACGCATGTCGCCCTCCCTCACACCACTATTTCTGGCAGTCCTTTCACCAGATGGTGTGGTCGGGAATGGGTTCTGAGACACATCAATCCGGCAGAAGGCCTGCCTAGACGAGGCAACGGGGAATGTGGAAGCCAACCCCCTCACCCAGGGCGCTACGAACACGGCCAAAACACCGTTCAAATCCTTCAAGACCGCAGCAGAGGTGGGTGTTTTCCCTGAATGCTGGTTTCCTCCCCCCGCAACCCCTCCGTTTAACCGCGTGTATCGAAGGACAGCACATCACCCACTAATACAGCAGCAGTCTCTTGGGTATTCCTTACAGATGGCTTTTTTGCGTTGATCGCTTCCACAAAAAAAAAGAACAGCTCTGGCATTCTGCGCAAGTTTTGCGCGATTTCCCGCCGCCCCCACCACCACCACCACCCACACCCAAAAACCCTTCATTTTCCACATGCCGGAACGATGCCCACCGCATAGAGTTGAAGGGTGGTTTGGCTCTGTTTACCTTACTCTTCTCTACGGGGAGGGGAGGGGGTGTCCTATACACCCCCCCCCCTCTGTGGCCCATGAAGCCCGAGATGCTACCGTTGTGCAGGGTGGAGAGGAGTATCGAAGAGGCTGAGTGGGTGTGGTCAAAGGGAAACCCCCCCCCCCCTTCGGAAGTAGATTTAGTTCTTTCTTCTCCGAACTTCCCCCCCCCCCTAGGGGGGGTCAAATGCCACCCTTTTACGTGGACAAACACGATTTTTCAAAAAACCGGCGCAGAGGCCCCAAAGCCCCCGTAAACCCTCCAAACCCCCCCAGATCGGTCCGGAAACCCATCGAACCCCACTTTTCCACCATTCCGGGCACCTCAGGTGCCCGAATTGGGGTACCTAAATTTTGTGCCACCGTTTGGTACCGTACAGTGCCACTGTGTGGGAGGTTGGAAAAGAAAATGCCCCAACACACCACATCTGAGGGTTGCAATGCATGTTGCTTGCCAACCACGTCATCCGGTGGGTGTCAGGCGCTATGTAGGTGGCATTAGCCAGGTCTTCGATGTGTTCTGGCTTGTATATATACCTCCCTGCCACCATGCACCGGGAGGCTGCCTGTAGGTACGGAACAGTCCAGATGGTCGTGTGATTCCTGTGCAGCAGTGCTCCACAACCGGAATGTGTTGACAACGACTGTTGCAACACGAGCTGTACATTCCGGGAACACACGAAGTGCGCTGTCGTGGTACCCATTGTGCCAGAATTGGTAGTTGCTGCGGTCTACTTTGCCTGGCCCAAGAGCACTGGTACTGAACGGTGCAATATGCGTGGCGAGGTGAATACAACGGAAGCGCGCAAAGTCAATACAGCTCTCGGATGGCGGGTGGTGGTGCCACTAGTGTGTGACGTTCACTCGAGGATACAACGCATCACAATGAATCAGCAACCGTGGACCGAGTACAATACGCTCTCTGTGGCTGGTGTGGGGGACAAAGGCAGTGCCTGTGCCGCAGGCAGGGAGGTATATATACAAGCCAGAACACATCGAAGACCTGGCTAATGCCACCTACATAGCGCCTGACACCCACCGGATGACGTGGTTGGCAAGCAACATGCATTGCAACCCTCAGATGTGGTGTGTTGGGGCATTTTCTTTTCCAACCTCCCACACAGTGGCACTGTACGGTACCAAACGGTGGCACAAAATTTAGGTACCCCAATTTGGGCACCTGAGGTGCCCGGAATGGTGGAAAAGTGGGGTTCGATGGGTTTCCGGACCGATCTGGGGGGGTTTGGAGGGTTTACGGGGGCTTTGGGGCCTCTGCGCCGGTTTTTTGAAAAATCGTGTTTGTCACCCCCATTTGACCCCCCCTACCCCCCCCCCCCCCCGGCCCCGCTCTTGGGTGTTGCACAGCACCCCCTCCCCTCCCCCCCCCCCTCTCTCTCTCCCCCGATCCCCATTCTTTGACTTCACTACCCCCTCCCCCATCACATTGCCAAGGGGGGGGGGGGGTATCGGTTGCTTATTATAGGAGCTTCTTCACATAGTGTTCCGTGTTCGACAGAGCGCTCGCAAACTGCTCCTTCTGATGTTATCTTTTTCGAAGGGAAGTTGGGTGGGGTGGGGTGGGGGGTGACTAGTGATCGATGTGCGTGTTGCATGATGGGAAGGGGGGGGGGTAGCTGGAAGAAGATAAGACTGTCAAGTCGTTCAAAAAGGAACAGCCTTCCCCTCCCCTCCCTCCTCCCCCCCAAAAGCAGGTTTCATGTGCAAGCCTCTCACAGGGCTTGGGTGTGTGAACGGGCACAACTGTCATGATGGTCGATCATGAGATTTGACACCGTGTTTTCCAGCCAAACCTGCAGATCATTTCCTGTATTTTTGTTGTTGTCTATCAATATCCTTGTGTTTCTCTCTCTGTAGTTAGCGCCTGGTCCCACATCAAGGCAGCAGGATCTTTGGGCGGGCGGAAGCGCCAGCACACCAGCAACAGGCAGAAGGAGACCAACAGGGTACCTGCGTTTTTTGAAAAACGAGCGCCGGAGATACCAAAACACGCGATGTGCCTGGGCAAATGAAGAGCCATCCCGGCCCCGGGAATTTCTCCTGCATGTGTCTTGATCATTGGCAGAATAATGTTGCACACAATCTGATACAAAAAAAATCAACAACGGTTTTGCAAACCTGTGGAAACACAAAGGAGGAGTGGGCGGGGGCGAACCGCACCCCCCCTCCCACCCCCCTCTCCTCCCTGAATACCACTTCTCGCCGAACGCCCCCCCATCCCAGCCCGCTGATTTGCCTCGCGCCTGCGGCCTCCCCTCGTATTGTCCTGTGGCACCTCTCTCTCTCTCTTCATCTCGTATGGATCTTGTGTGAGACACCCCCAGAGAACGCCCTCTTCCAACTTCGACTCTCGCAGCTGACGCTACCCCTCTTTTATATTTTTCTTCCCCAAAACATGCGTGCGCGGCAACTGGAAGCGGGGCTATTACTTTACAACCGGTGAGAACGATGAGCCAATCACGGCCAAAAACTCGCTCAAAAAATTGTTGAAAAATAGCTCTTTATATGATTGTGTGGGTGGTTGACATGATGAGACCGTACCGTCGCAGGTGTGGTTGCATGTGGGTGCGTCAAACTTTTTGTTTTTTTCAGTTCCACCACAAAGACCTCCCCAACAGGGGGCGCAGTCCCCCCTCTCGTGCGCTTCCTCCTCCTCCCCCCCTGCTGCCCCGACCCCACCGACCCCCCAGCCAGAAGGTCTCAGTGAATAATTCGGGGGGGGGGGGGTAGGGGGGGTCAAATGCCACCCTTTTACGTGGACAAACACGGTTTTTCAAAAAACCGGCGCAGAGGCCCCAAAGCCCCCGTAAACCCTCCAAACCCCCCCAGATCGGTCCGGAAACCCATCGAACCCCACTTTTCCACCATTCCGGGCACCTCAGGTGCCCGAATTGGGGTACCTAAATTTTGTGCCACCGTTTGGTACCGGACAGTGCCACTGTGTGGGAGGTTGGAAAAGAAAATGCCCCAACACACCACATCTGAGGGTTGCAATGCATGTTGCTTGCCAACCACGTCATCCGGTGGGTGTCAGGCGCTATGTAGGTGGCATTAGCCAGGTCTTCGATGAGTTCTGGCTTGTATATGTACCTCCCTGCCACCATGCACCGGGAGGCTGCCTGTAGGTACGGAACAAGTCCAGATGGTCGTGTGATTCCTGTGCAGCAGTGCTCCACAACCGGGATGTGTTGACAACGACTGTTGCAACACGAGCTGTACATTCCGGGAACACACGAAGTGCGCTGTCGTGGTACCCATTGTGCCAGAATTGGTAGTTGCTGCGGTCTACTTTGCCTGGCCCAAGAGCACTGGTACTGAACGGTGCAATATGCGTGGCGAGGTGAATGCAACGGAAGGGCGCAAAGTCAATACAGCTCTCGGATGGCGGGTGGTGGTGCCACTAGTGTGTGACGTTCACTCGAGGATACAACGCATCACAATGAATCAGCAACCGTGGACCGAGTACAATACGCTCTCTGTGGCTGGTGTGGGGGACAAAGGCAGTGCCTGTGCCGCAGGCAGGGAGGTACATATACAAGCCAGAACACATCGAAGACCTGGCTCATGCCACCTACATAGCGCCTGACACCCACCGGATGACGTGGTTGGCAAGCAACATGCATTGCAACCCTCAGATGTGGTGTGTTGGGGCATTTTCTTTTCCAACCTCCCACACAGTGGCACTGTCCGGTACCAAACGGTGGCACAAAATTTAGGTACCCCAATTCGGGCACCTGAGGTGCCCGGAATGGTGGAAAAGTGGGGTTCGATGGGTTTCCGGACCGATCTGGGGGGGTTTGGAGGGTTTACGGGGGCTTTGGGGCCTCTGCGCCGGTTTTTTGAAAAATCGTGTTTGTCACCCCCATTTGACCCCCCCTAGGGGGGGGGGGGGGGGGCGGTTCCGTGTGCTGTGCTGCACCCAGCATGACATGCCATGTGTCACACACTGTGCCTGCACTGATCATCCCGTGGCGTCTGCCCGGAGAAAAAGAGCCGTTTCTGATGCGCGCTCTCAGCGATTGTCCCCAAGAAGATTCAGCAAACGCAAACAAGAGGAAAAATGCGGGCTGCTTTACCCCCTCAACTGCAAAGAGTTTCGAAGTGTTGCGGGGATGGCCCTCCCGTTGAGGGGCGTGGGGGTCTTCACGGGTGGACTCCCACCCTCGTTTACTCGATCCCAAGGTTTGAATGTCTGCAAGCGCACACCGTATTGATACATCACAGGCCTAACAACAGTGCGCTCGGACTGGCGTTCGGACGGTGCAACCTCCCTCAACCCCCCACTCTACAATGATGGAGGGTATCAAGAGTGAAGGGAGGTCTTCCCTAGTTTGCCGGTTCTACTGTTGTCACTACCCCCTCCCCCAGCCCCCACCATGCCAAACACTCGTCAGGCTTCAATCGACAATTCTATCGACTATTTTCAGCTGATCACCCCCCCCCCCCCCCACACACACACATCCCCCCCACCCCCGTGCCAACACCACCTTTGCCCCGCCTCCTCATCCCTGCCCTGTCCGGTTCCCGACTATTCTGCAGTGTGGCCGCTCGGCCCCTACCCCCTCCCCCCTCCCCCCCGTTTTACCCCTCTGCATGACTTGACTCGATCCGAGCAACAGCCGCCTTCTGTATTCATTTTTCGATTCCCCCCCCCCCTCCTTCGCCCCATCTCTCTGCCCCTCCCCCTCCTATATACCACACAAGGTTCATTTTATTGTGGGGGAAAAAAAGTGTTGAAAAAAAGTGTTTGACAGACTGCTAGTGCGCTGCCCTCTGTTGCCCCAGCCGACACAAGCGCCGATACCATCTCTGTCTTTCTCTCTGTGGCTACACAGCGGACAGCGCAACATTTTTCCTTCGGGATGAAGTGCCTCTTTTGATGTTGACGTGCAGTTTCCCCTGTACAGTTAGGTTATGAGTGAAACGGGCAGCAGTGCGGTATGGCGTATGGCGTATCGGTTCTCGTGCAGTGGTCTCTCATGGATCTCTGTACAGTGCAGATGCGCTACTCCAACATTGCCAACGGCATGACGTGGGAAATGGTGGAAAAGCCAACATCTGCTCTCTCGCTCTCTGGGTCAGGTTGTCCTTTCGTACACCTGGGCTCAAAATCAGATTTCTCGCAGACTACAAATTGAGAGCGATTTCCCTCCCTCATTTCCCCCCCCCCACCCCCGTCCGCATCCATCCCAGTATTAACCTTCGCACTCTTCTTCCCCCCCCCCCCCCCCCATCCCCATTCCCCCTGCTCCCCCGGAGTTGCTTCTGTCTCCCGGGATCCGTGACGAAATAATTCGCCGTGGGGTTCATTTTTTTAGCTCTGACTTTCAAAGCAAACAAAACTAGAGGGCCCTTCTCGGGGAGGGGCTGGGTGGCATTTCCCCTCCTCCCCCCACCTCCCCCCCCCCCCCCCCTACCGTTTGGACTCAAAGATGACGATTTTACATCGGTGCCATTGGAGTTACGACGCCGTTTGGTGTCATGTTGTGCGCGGCACCCTCCCTGTTTGTCTCCCGACGCCGATTTCCACCTCACGCAGCGTGTTTTCTGCGCTGTGTGTTGCGCAGATTTCACAGCCACCCTTGCAGTGGTTGGCCTATGAGGCTTGAGCGGGTGGTGGGACTGGGGGCGGCATGAGCTGTCAAGACCAGGGCCCCCAGCCCGTTCTCCGTTATCCAACAGTATCGACGTGTGTCCACAGGAGTGTGTTGTGTGGTGTGTGGCCACGTTTTAGAGTGTGGTGTTCAACCCAGGGGGAGGAGTTTGGGTCTGGACCGCGGTGTGGGCCACTTGCTGGGCTCCCCACCCACCCACCGGCCCCTGTTCCCCTGTCGCCCTCCCATGTTTTAATTTTGTGTGGATGTCCCAGCTTTCTCCTCGGGGTTCGTTCGCTCATAGAACCCCCCCGTTAGGTTCCGTGTGTTTTGTCGTATGTCATACAGGATCAAGGGAGAAAAACACCAGCGACACGTTTATTCTGTGGTTGGTCACCCTCCCTTTCCCCCCCCACCCCTCGCCCCCCCCCCGCCCCTTCATTTCGCATTTCATTCGAGGAGACATGTCGCGTTTTGCCTTGGGATGATTGTGTCATCTCCGCGGCACAGTGTTGTTGTGACGATAGAGTCATTTTTTTGGCGGACAGGGTCCCCCATCTCTCGACCCACCTCCCCACACCCCCACCACAGCAAACACCCCCACTCCCCGACCCTCTCCTGCAGGGAGGGATGTATGGGGTCTCGTGTGTTGTACCTTTCTCGTTATCTATCACCGTCGTGTATACCTTTTGTAACTCACTGCACCCCCTGTCTTGCTGGCCCCTTCACACTATGCGACACAAAGACAAACGCAAAAGCAAAGCAAGGGAGCGAGGGCGCAGGTCTGCCCCATAAAATCAAGGCCAGGATAACACGAAATGGCGGACTCCCCCTCTCCAGGGGGGGCGCTGCGAGACACGGCAAAAAAATTCGTTCAAAATCGTTGAAGGCTGTCATGTGACGTGCGATGTACTCCCCGCCATTACCCCGCATGAGTGTCGTTGTTGTTGTTCATGCGAAGGGCATTTTTGGTGTGAGCGGAGGGCAGTGGAAGTCGTATCAGAGTGTGGGTGTGCGCCTGTGTTAACCATCCGTTGTGAATGGAGGAGGAGCCCACCGTGGCTCACCTGCCCGTCCCTCCCTACGTTGCAGCAGAGGCCCCACGTGGGTGTGAGTGCTGCCACCAGAGTGTGGTGTGTTCAGAGCGGCGTGCTTTACCCCTAGGCTTGAATGGGGGAGTTCTTTCCTGTTTGCATGCAGCCTTTCCAGTCAGAGCTTTGGGTTGCGTTCCTTCCTGTTGCGAAGAATATTTTCTCTCTTCATTGATTTGTTTGGGGGGGGGGGGGGGGGTTATGGGGGGGGGGGGGCGGTGTTGGCCCTCCCCACCCCACCCCATCCCACCCCAACCACCTGCTCTCTTGAGATCGTGATGCTCTCTCGGGAAAACCTTATCCGGCGGGTATTCGTGGATCGCGAGAACACCCTGAGAAAACCGCGAGAACAGTGTTCAGCCCCTCCTCCACCCACCCAACCCTCTCCATCGTGTGCGATCAGCGGAAAGTATATGACAGACCCCCCCCCCCCCCCACACACTGCCAGAGGGTTGCTTGGGAGACCTTCATTGTTGCTGTTCTTCACTCTCTCGGAAACACATCTCTACTCCCACCCACCCACGCCACTTCATTCTGCCACCCCCCCCCCCCCTCCACTCCTAGTCAGGACAGTACCCCACCCCAACCACACACCCCGCTTTTCCCAAAGAAGCGTCCCAAAGCAGCGTCGGCGACCGCCCGCCCCCAGTCTGAGAGGCAGCAGCCACGACTCGGCAGGAGGCGGGCACAACAAAAAAAGGGAGAGTCGTCACTGTGCATATCAGCACGGTCCCGCCCTCTGAGCCAGACTAACCCGCCCATAAAGGAAAAGAGGAAGAGGCGACGTAAGGCAATGCCTCCGTGCGGCAAGGAGAACACGAAACAGCGTCCCCCCTCACCGGGGGACGCGACGAGCACGGCCAAAAATCGTTCAAATCGTTCAAGAAAATATTCCCCCGGTTGTTGCAAACAGACAAAGCAAAAAGAAACCGGCCTCCTGGGCCTAGCCAGCCGACACCAGGCAGCGAAACAGCCCCGGGCGACACGCAAAAAAAAAAGGCTTTGTCTTTTTGTTGAAGTGTGGTCTCAGTCTCGCGTGCCTCTGCGCTGTGCAACTGTTGCAGAATATCGGGTATGCCGATTCGGAAGAACCAGAGCCGAATGTGGCTGCGGCCAGAAGACCCCGAGACAGCGTGCCCCTCTCTCCGGGGGGGCTGTGAAGAGCACAGCCAAGAATCGCTCAATGTCCCTGGATGGTGTTCAAGCCCTGCATGAGCTTCATTCGATTCAGATCTTTTCAGGCAGTCATCCTGCTGCTGTCCCCCCTCCCCTGATGAGAACTTCAGAAGTAAAAAGAAACCTACCTGGGACCCCCCGTGTATAAGTCCCCCCCCCTTACCCCCGTGTTTAAGTCCCCCCCTGGGGGTCTGGCAGGGGGGGGACTTAAACACAGGGGGACCTAAACACGGGGGTGGGCTGGTCTGGAGGGTCATCAGGTGGCCCCTAGGCCCTCCAGGTGCTGTCTGAGTCGAAAAGTGGGGTGCCAAAAGTCCATCCGGACCGGAATTACCCCCCTACGACAGCAGAGGAAGAGGTCTTCTTGGTCTCCACTGTGCCACCCCCGTGTTTAAGCCCCCCCTGTGTTTAGGTCCGCCCCCCCCGTGTTTAAGTCCCCCCGGCCGAAAATCGCCTCCAGGGGGGGGACTTAAACACGGGGGGTCCCAGGTACTGAATCAATGAAATGAACCCCCCCCCCTTACGCCGCGACCTGCATCTACACGACGCAGTGGTCGGTAGCCGGCGACTAGTGCGATTAGCCGACTGGTCGGCGCCGATAAGTTGTACTAGTCGCCGACTGGCCCCGACCACTGGTCGTGTAGGGAAGGAATGCGGGGGTTTTTTTTCCGGCTGATTCACTCTGCCCGACAAGCCGAGAAGAAGGGAAAACAAATGTATCACTCGCACATGCTCTGTTGGGTGATGATCACAAAAACTGCTATCCAAACAAGACGATGACAACGAATCATTCAGGTGCGATACATTCTTGAAACGAATAACCGTATTTTTTTTGCATGCGCAGTGTACCCACCAGCTTGATCTCATTGCGAAAAAGGTGTTCGTTTTTGAGCACGGCCAAAGCTTAGAAGGCGGACCCTCATACGAGGGCTGCAAAGAACGGCCAGAATACGTCGAAAAAGCTGCTCAAAATCGACCAAGAAATCACATTCCACAAGGCAGTGAACACCTGGTGGGTGTGTCTAAATTCTCGGGTTTTACGGCGATAATACCGGGGGTTAAAAAATGGCGGCTGCCGGGCACGTCTTTGTTTCGCCGTTGCACCCCACCACCACTGGCAGGTGGGGGGAGGCATTTTACCGAACATCCCTGAAATTCTGAAAGTTAGACACTGCTCGCCTCCACATTGCACGGTGGGATCTTGTAAATTTTACATGTATAACTACAAGTATATACATGTATTATACATGTATAATACTTGCATGTCAACTATTATACATGTATAATACATGTATATGCCTGAAATATACATGTAAAATACATGTATATCAAGTAAAAATACAAGTATAATACTTGCATGTCAACTATTATACTTATATATAGATATACATGTATTTTACATGTATAATACTTGCATGACAAGTATTATACATGTAAAATACATGTAAATGCCTGAAATATACATGTAAAATACATGTATATCAAGTAAAAATACAAGTATAATAGTTGACATGCAAGTATTATACTTGTATTTTTACTTGATATACATGTATTTTACATGTATATTTCAGGCATATACATGTATTATACATGTATAATAGTTGACATGCAAGTATTATACATGTATAATACATGTACCGTATACGTAAATATTATGGAACGTAAATATTATGGAACGGGCCCATTTTTGGCCGGTCCGTTCCATAATATTTACGTTCCAAAATATTTACAGGGCCAGTTGGGGACTCGGTGGTGAGGACGGCTTGCGTCAGGAATCGCGCGAAAAGTGCACGAGTAGGTCCCGTCAGGGACTCTGCATGCCGTCCGATCACCTGGTCCAAGTCCCCGAGTCGCAGAAAGCCCTGTAAATATTATGGAACGAAAAAAATCTGGAACGCCAACCCACCAGCGTTCCAAAATATTTACGTTCCATAATATTTACGTTCCATAATATTTACGTTCCAAAATATTTACGTATACGGTATATACTTGTAGTTATACATGTAAAATTTACAAGATCCCACCGTGTGGGCCCCCCCCACCCCCCCCCCCCCCCTCTCCTTTTCTGCATGGAAACAAGCACTGCGCATGCTGACCCCCCCCCCCCCAGGGGTGTAAATAAGGCCGACTCCCGACTCCCGACTCGCGCCGGATTTTTTGGGATTGGGAGGGTTGCCTTGCTTCCCTTAGGGAATGTGCGGTATTAGGCACCCCATGGCCAAAATGACCCCACTGCGATCCGCACAGACTCCAAATATTCAAAAGAAAGGGTTTTTGGAACACCCGAGGAGGGGGGGTCCCGATGGGTGGGTGGGGGTGTGGGGGTCCCGCTGGGTGGGACATGGTGTGTGCCTCCCAGTCATCTTCTTCATTACCGGTCTCTGAACTGGGGTGAGTTCATTGCCAAACCACTGCTGTGAATACGGCGCCCCTTTCCCGCCCCTTTTGCCAGATCCTGGCAGCTCCCAAGAAGAGTTGTGTTCCGCCCCCATCAGGTGGTTGAGCATACCGCAGCGCACACGTGCACAACCACACACACTCCACACAGATGCGTCACACATGTGACGCAACTGTTGCGACACAAAACATGCCTCAGGTAGAGGCATTAGTGTTTGACTCACAGCCAACATAGCTCTCAGTGGGGCCGTGGATGGTGTGGATGCATCCATGCATGCATCCACGGCATCCAGGGATGCCCGAAAATGTCAAAAAATGGATTTTCGATTTGGCATACAGGCATTCATCCACTGCAGGCAGGCCTGCATGCAGGGCTTCGGAGCTCCAGGCTGTGTGTGGATGCATCCACAAAATTTGTGGATGCATGCGCTGCATGCACGGGAAATACTGAGAGCTATGCAGCCAAATACTGCTGCCGTGAGTGAGGTGCTCGCAGCGTGTGGGGCGCTGCGGGCGAAGTGGGGGGTTGGCTGGGACAGCCAACATGGCGCTGTGCGTCGCGTGCTTCTTCGCGGACCACCTCGCACGCGGGAAGACCCCGCAAGCGCCGAGTCAGTCCGCCCTGACCGAATGGTGGGCGACTGCTGGAGGGTCCATGGGACTCTCCACGGCAGAGGTGGCCGTACTACAGGATGCGTGCAGGATTGAGTAGGGTTTGAGACCGCCCGTCCCCCCCAGCCCCCCACCCCAGGTACCTTAGGTGACTGTAAATAACCGACTCCCGACTCCTGACCCCCAAACCTTATTTACAGCCCTGCCCCCCCCCAGGACATCTGCTGTGGTGGCAACAACAGCACCAATTCGTTCAATATTTCCCTTCTTGCTGTATTTTCTTCTGTAGCCTCATGATCATGAAGGAGGAAATGGAACACGCAGTAGTAAGCAGGCCCCATTGGCCGGAGTGCGGCACGCGCTGTGCCGCTATTGCAGAGCCACATATCACCTCAGATCACTCCTCCCATGCTAACGTCTCACGTAGCAAAGACAGCGCTAGCCCATGGGATATGTTGCAGACAATGCAAGGGATCGCCTCTCCCTCTGACGACACGTGTGACCACCGTGAATGGATTTTGGTTCTATCCTGTTCTCCTTCGATTTTTTTTGTTCTGATGAACTGCCTCTCCTGTCACGAATGCCCGCATGTCACGCCAATTGTGCCCTCTCACCGTGGGCTGTTAGAAAACACGGCCAAAAACACCGTTTCAATAATCGATCAATGTGGGCTGCAGCCGTGAACCGTGTCCTGCGCGATTGCGAAAAGAAAAATAGGAGAAGAATAATATTTTTTCCCCGGTCTTCTTTTGGCGCACAAATTAAAACCGCAGATTGAACATCCCCAGAAATGTTCCGAACAACGCAAAAAAAACATATCCATGCAAGAACAAACAGAGAGACCTTTTCTCGCCCCTCTCGCCTTGGGAGCGCTAGCCATTTGGGAGCCGCATTCATACAGAATCTGAAGCATGAAGAAACATGACATCCCCCGTGCAGTCACTACCCACGTGTAGGCCCTCCCGCCCCCCCCCCCCCTCCCCCAAGTGAGGCTCTTTCGACGCAGGGGCTCTTTGCTCTGAGTCAGTCTGCTGCCTGCGGGGAGGGGCCCTCGTTTCACACCCGGCGTCACCGAACTGCAGAAGGGTAAGAAGGAAGTGAGAGCCTCGCAAAAACCGGTTGCAAGGTGTGACGCTCAGGTTGACCCCTCCCGCAGTGTCACAGAGGGGCGCAGAGCGATGGGATTCCTGTGGTGACGTCTAATTCGGTGCGGACCACCTGGTCTGCACGGTTGAACGCCCCTTTTGGGGCCACCTCCGAACCGCCTTGAGACGGGACCAGAATACCCCCCCCCCAACGAAAAGGGGGTGTTTAGCAGGCGGGCAGCCCGGTTTTGAACTTGATTCTCCAAGCGTCATATGTCTTTCTCTCCTTCCAAAGGCCCGGCACACCCCACCTCAGCCTGGCCAACGTAGTTTCGGCGGGCTGGAGGGGCATATGGTCCAGCTGGGCCCCCCAGAATGTTTGAATTTTGCACAGAACACCCACCCCACACCCCACCCCACCGCCTTCTCTCTTTTCTCTTTTCTCTATTCTCTTTCTCAAGCGATTGACAGCATATTCATTTTTTTGTCGGATTTTTAATGAGATGTGTGAGAGTCAAACAACACCGCACCATGATACTACATTCCGAAAATGCCCGTCTCTTCGACTGATCGAGTGTTGCTCCAGGTGGGCAAATGCTACTCTTCATTGTTGTGTGTTCGGGGGGGGGGGGGTTTATCGCGAGGCTGTGATTGCAATTCTGCCCACCTCCCGGGGTGAAATGGATTCGCTTTCGTTTGTTGCCCGCCTGTGTTCGGGTCTGAACACAGTTGCCCAGGCCGGTGGTGCGTCGACCTCGCACAAAAGAGAGCGTCATTGTGGTGGCGTCACAAAAACTCAAGCGGCATTACCTTCAGATCGAACCAATGCCGGCGCTGTGCCAGAGCTTTGACGGGAACCAGAACGCACGAATCGAGGCTGATCTATATATTTTCCAGAACATTTTCGTTTGAATCGCTTCTCCACCCCCCCCCCCCCCCTTAGTTGTGCTCCCCTTGCTATGCACTGGGTGACTTCTCCCGCAACATTGATCCCTGGCCTGCTGCACACGCTTGGTTCCCCCCCACTGCCCCCGTTGCTGTGCCACTGCTCTCTCCTCAGGAGGGGGATCACGGGCCTGCTTTTAGTTTGTCGCTTGCCCACCCGATTGCTTCATCCTCCACCCCCCCATGCAGGAAAAGACCTGACTGCGTGTGATATACACAGGGTTGGGGTGTGTGCGTTTGGCCCCCGCGCACTGCGTAAACTAGGGCCCCACCACCCGCCCGCACACATTCTTTATTTTTCATTTTTCTTCTATCAATTTTCTTGTCCTTCCGAGTAAAGGAGGCACAGAGGTCGCGAGCAGCGCAGCTTGTGAGTGGTGCCGAACCCTCCCTCGGGCGAGGGACGTTCTGACTGCTGGGTGGATCGTATGGGGGCCACACGCGCCTCCTTCATCGGGCCAGCACAGTGCAGTTCGGCACCCACCACAAGGCTTTGCGCCACAGGCAAACCCCAACTTGACCTTCCTCCTGCTGTATCCAGGTTCCTGGTCTCGCAAGACTGCTGTAAATCGTTTGATGCTATTTGCAGCCCATATTTTCTCTCGTGTTCTATCTGACTGCAGTCTAATGGCAGCGCACAGCGCTGTCTGGAGTTGGCTCTTTTGGTTCTGGCTCTTTGGAGAGTGCTCAGGCGATCTGCAAGCAGCCGAGGACCATCATCGAGACGACAACAGTGAATACTTCTTTATCACGTTTGATTGTGTTTTTTGCCCCTGCTCTGTCAGGAACAAGCCGTGGGAAGGAATCGAAACATACGAATTAACTTATAGGGGGTCTTTGCTGGTCGTTATCCTTCGTCAATATTCGTCAGTTTTCAGCCAATTCAACAGGAAATGCACTAACATGCACTGACGACCACCCCGTAGCGAAGACCCCCATAGTCTGCTCTTTTATTGCTATACCATACTGTGACGTTCAGACAACAAAAGTACTTCAAAATAATCAAGTTCAAAGCAACTGCCAGACGCTCTTTTTACAAAATGTCAGAATCCAAAGAGAACCCTCTTGTATGGCACAAGCCGCAACAAGCCATTTTCGGGTTCGGGAACTACAGCAGAAGCCTGCCTGCAGCTCAGCAGGCAGCTCGCTTGGTCATCATTGCACTTGCGGATTTTCAAAGATTATGTGAACCACACATTGTTCTTATGGTCGATGCCACGAAACGCGAGTGGCCTTCCACTCCAAACCGCAGGAAAAGCGAGACAAAAAAAACGGACACAGCTAATTGCTGCATCCATTTTTTTCAGCAACGTTTCTGCAAAGCCACTCCCAATACTGATACTGGTCAGGCCGGGTCTGACGAGTCCACCCCACCCCACCCCACCCACCACCCCCTTCAAATCCGACACAACCCCCCCTCGGAAGCTTCCAGGAGGTTGTCGCCCCCTTCACACAACCCTTGCTGGTTTAGCACTCTATACGGAGCCTCCTTTTGCCCTCCTCCATGCATGTCTTTATTAGCACTGTGGTGTGATTCCTCCTCCGGTAGGCCCGAGCATATTGCGAGAAGCCTTCAAGGTGATGTGGGAGACTTGCATTTTTTTTTTTGCACATAACACACCTGTGTGGTACGGGAAATGCTACGAGGAACGCGATGGACTCGGGACTGCTGCTGGCCTCTCTTGCTATGGTTTACTTATGTTTCGTGCTCCACCTGCTCCACCTCATTCTGCACTTCAGATGATCCACTTCACGTGGGTTACGGGGTTTGGGACAACGATGATATGTTGTGTCCGACGACAAGGTAAGGTAAGCTCATCGAGGTACACCAAACCGGAGTTGTCAAATCAAAAAAAGACACACCGCCCGAGAGGCAATTGGTGTGACACAACAGCGATGACACAACCACTCTGCCCGAGGGGGCGCGTTTTTAGCGACCGAGACCTCCTCTCCTGACTGAGGGACACACGATCTGACCGTCTGAGAGACGCAGCATTCTACCCTGCCCGAGGGGCACCCACTCTCCTGACCGAGAGACACGCAGTCTTGCCCGAGGGGCACCTGGTTTCCTGACCGAGACAATATTCTGCCCGAGGGGCACTCACTCTCCCGACCGAGAGACACGCAGTTTTGCCCGAGGGGCACCTGTTCTCCTGACCGAGACAATATTCTGCCCGAGGGGCACCCACTCTCCCGACCGAGAGACGCAGCATCTCGCCCGAGGGGCACCTGTTCTCCTGACCGAGACAAAATTTTTGCCCGAGGGGCACCCACTCTCCCGACCGAGAGACACGCAGTCTTGCCCGAGGGGCACCTGTTCTCCTGACCGAGACAATATTCTGCCCGAGGGGCATCCACTCTCCCGACCGAGAGACGCAGCATCTCGCCCGAGGGGCACCTGTTCTCCTGACCGAGACAATATTCTGCCCGAGGGGCATCCACTCTCCCGACCGAGAGACGCAGCATCTCGCCCGAGGGGCACCTGTTCTCCTGACCGAGACAATATTCTGCCCGAGGGGCACTCACTCTCCCGACCGAGAGACACGCAGTTTTGCCCGAGGGGCACCCGTTATCCTGACCGAGACAAAACTATGCCCGAGGGGCACCCACTCTCCCGACCGAGAGACGCAGCATCTCGCCCGAGGGGCACCTGTTCTCCTGACCGAGACAAAATATTTTCCCGAGGGGCACCCGCTCTCCCGACCGAGAGATACACAATCTTGCCCGAGGGGCACCAAATCCCGACCGAGAAGACGACCCTCACACCATGCTCGTGTCAGGTCTCAAGAGGGCTGAAGCCGCGGTTGAGGACAACAACACCCCCACGCACTGGTTCTAATAAATGACGGCGAGGTGCACGGGGGGATCAGCACGAAGGAGGGGCGCAAAAAGATGGGGATGATGACGCCGTGGTGTTCAAGGTGGTCCTCCGCCGCTTATGAACGTGACAGCGGGACAGCGCTGCGCCCGTGGCCGCAGCGGATTGAGGACATTCCCATCAGCCATCGAGACTATCACCGCGCCTCGCCGAAAACCTGCTTCACGCTTGATCGCGCTCAAGGTTTCCAAACGCATACTTCAGCTGGAGGTTCCGTCACAGAGGCGCTGACAAAGGCGGGACCAAGAGCAACAGTCGGGTGCTGATAAATGGGTCGATACTGATGCAGCAAAGTGACGTCAGTGATATCCAACTCCTACTTTCCTGACCGAGACACGATCTTGCCGAGGAGCATCGGACCGAGACACCCACTTCTGCCTGAGGGGCACCTAGCCGAGACGCATTTTTCTTGCCCGAGGGGCATCTCGCCGAGACATTACCTGCCTGAGGGGCACCTGGCCACGACATACCTACAGCTTACGCTTGCGGGGCACCCTGCCTGAGGAGCACCTGGCCAAGACATACATTTCCGCCTACGAGGCACCCTGCCCGAGGGGCACCTGGTCAAGACACACACTTCCGCCTACGGGGCACCCTGCCCGAGGGGCACCTGGCCAAGACAGACACCTCTGCCTACGAGGCACCCTGCCCGAGGGGCACCTGGCCAAGACAGACACTTCCGCCTACGAGGCACCCTGCCCGAGGGGCACCTGGTCAAGACACACACTTCCGCCTACGGGGCACCCTGCCCGAGGGGCACCTGGCCAAGACAGACACCTCTGCCTACGAGGCACCCTGCCCGAGGGGCACCTGGCCAAGACAGACACTTCCGCCTACGAGGCACCCTGCCCGAGGGGCACCTGGCCAAGACATACACTTCCGCCTACGAGGCACCCTGCCCGAGGGGCACCTGGTCAAGACATACATTTCCGCCTACGGGGCACCCTGCCTGAGGGGCATCTGGCCGCGACATACACTTCCGCCTACGGGGCACCCTGCCTGAGGGGCACCTGGCCAAGACGCACATTCATGCCCGAGGGACACCGGGCCGAGACATTACATTCCCTGCCTGAGGGACACCTGGCCGAGACACATTCCTGCCGAGGGGCACTCACTCCCGACCGCGAGACGCAGGATTTTGCCTGAGGGGCACCTCCTCTCCTGACCGAGACACAACCCCGCCCAGCACAGTGCCGAGGGGCATTTACGCTTTCGACTGGAATACCGAGCCTGACCCGGGGAGACACAATCGTGCCACAATCGTGAGGGGCGTACTCTCTTGATTGAGAAATACACCTTTTTTGCCCGAGCGACGGCACCTGAAGGCGGAAGGGTGGCCTGTCACACACAGCCTGCCAGATCCAGCTCGAGCACGGTGACGCGACGTGAGCTTTCCGAGGGCGACAGTTTTCGTGTACCAATGCAACGCCCCCGGACACGCCCCCGAGAAGCCGGCACGTCTGTCGTGCCCAGCTTATCTGCGCGAATGCCGACTACGCGCACCCCGGCGTCAAGCGGATGCCCGCACACGCCCCAAGCGGGGCATACTCCGTCGAAGCATAGTCTCCCTGCCGGGGGACACACATTCAAGCCTGCATTATTCACAGGGGTCAGGGGGAGTTCCGGGCGTCTGTGGCCCGGTGTTGAGACGTACGACCTCACAGTTCCATGCAGGGAAGGGGAGCTGCTGACTGGACACCTGCGAGGTGCCGTGGGACATACACAGAGATCAGGTATCCAACACAGCCGAGACGCTCTCCCAAGCTGCACTGCTCGGGGAGCAAAAGAAGCAGCGACTGAGAGACGCGTCCGCATCGCCTGTGTCAGCGGTGCCGCCGCTGAGGGGGTCCACCGAAACCGCAGCCATGGCAGCGGGCCGAGATCATTCCACAAGGTTGGGGGGCAGTCAGCCAGTCTTCCCGAGTACCCAGCAGCCTACTCGACAAGCCCGAACAGCGACTGCAGCGTGCGACAAGCTCCGGTCCGCGGGGACTCACCTCTCTCATTAAGAAGGCGACTCCGAGAATCCTTCTGGCATGCCCACACCTCCAGGGCCTCGAATTTCCTCACGCACCGGGAAATACGCCCTCCACACTGAGTCCGGGCGTTACCACTGAATCGACGCCACGTGGGGCCACAGGGCCTCCGTTTGATGCGCTGTCTACGAGGCGGGCGATGGGGCAGGTACAGTGGGGATCAGCCCAGTGGGAAGGGGGCCGCAGGAACGTGTTGTCCACCGCTCGAGCGGAGTTCAGGAGACGACAGTGCGCGCGATCGCCCTCTTTCACCCAGAAGGGCCGGCACCTCTCACACCTACCCCTGGGCACTCCATGCAGCGTCTCCAGTGCGCCATGAAGAGGCGCGTTGGGCTTCACCCCGCAACTCGCTCGCAGCCAGCGAAGACCGGAGAGGACACAGAGAGCCACAGAGCGATCGAGATCACGCCGGAAAGCACCGGGTGTTGGCCGGGCTCCCGAAGGGCGAGAGTTTAAGACGGCCGGACAGTAGACTGCTGCGGAGGAGCTGGGAGGCGAGTTTCAGACTGTGATTTCTCGATCCGCCGAGCCCTGTCCCCAGGCGAGAGCTGCCGGGTCATGGTGGCTGAATATGCACGAGCGTCGCGGTGGTGGTGCTGGGAGCGCACCAGAGGACTGTCACGCTGAGGGGCTGGGCATGGCCACTGACTACCTGGATACGGCCGTCTCAGTGCATCGCCCGGGGTGCAAAACGACATCGAGGATGTCAGGAAGAAGGGTCATGTGGGCACACACCAATATGTCGGAGACGTGAAGAAGCCTCGAGGGGAAGGGTTCCCCAGGGGATGGAGGATCCCGAAGAGGTACAGGGTGAGGATTCAAATACCCGGAGTGGGAAACGCACCAGACGTCGGGGGTCAGCCAAGAGCGGGTGGTTGCAGCACAGGCGGGGCTGTGTGCAACCTTTACTCCCTTAGTTTCGCCGGGTTGAGACGCATCAACTCTCTCGCCGGGTGCGGCAACTGGAGAGACAGGCATGTTGTCGATAGGGCACACCAAGAATCACGAGGCTGACCACACGACGGCGGCACACGGCCGAGGCAGGCGGATCCCCTCAGCGAGTGAGGTTCGATCGTTTTCCGTACAAGGTGCTCGTGACAACGTAGAAAGCGGTACATTACCATCGGAGGGATGCATACGATGGGCGACGGAGCCTGATCACTTCAATAGTAGACCGTTCGCGCGGCGTCCCTAAGTCCTTGGGTCCTAAGGGTCCTGGGTGGAAGCGTCCAATGCAACACTCACAGCATAGAGGCCAAGTGTTTCTCGTAGTATTTTGCACATAACACACCTGTGTGGTACGGGAAATGCTACGAGGAACGCGATGGACTCGGGACTGCTGCTGGCCTCTCTTGCTATGGTTTACTTATGTTTCGTGCTCCACCTGCTCCACCTCATTCTGCACTTCAGATGATCCACTTCACGTGGGTTACGGGGTTTGGGACAACGATGATATGTTGTGTCCGACGACAAGGTAAGGTAAGCTCATCGAGGTACACCAAACCGGAGTTGTCAAATCAAAAAAAAATATGGGGGGGGGGGTTTCAAAGTGCAAGAGGTGGAGCCCGTTCAACAGGTGGAAGCGTCCAATGCAACACTCACAGCATAGAGGCCAAGTGTTTCTCGTAGTATTTGCCTTCACTCTCGACAATCAAATCCCAAGCAAGGGGGGGAGGAGGGGGGGGGGGGGTGAACGGGCTGCCGAGAGCGCACGAATAGAAAGCCCGTTTCAGTGACAGTGAGAGAGTGGGTTGTGTGTGTGTAGTGATAGTGGTTTTAAGTGGGTAACCCTGCGCGGATCTGTGCCCACTCCCCGCCCACCCCTACGTCACAGCGGATGCCCCACTCGGGTTAGAGTGTGGGGCCAACTCAGTGCCACTCCGAGGAGGGCGTGAGGCATAGCCAGCGTGGTGCGTGCCGCAACAGTGTGTGAGTGATTTCGCACTGCTGTGGCAGTCCCCGCACCGGCCCATGCGATGCGTCTTGCAAAATTCCATGGTGACTTGCAAGCCGTCGTTCTTCCCGTGGTGGTCCCGGCAGCAGTCCTCTTCCGAGAGGCGCCGGCGCCGGCAGTCCACGCAACGGGGTTTCCAGTGCAGAGCGCAGGTAAGCATCTTCGCGTTCCGTCTGGCTCCAGGGGGGGCAGTCCGGGGAGCAGCGCCCCGTCGTTCCCATGACCGTCCTGTCCGGGCGTTGGCTTGCCGGCTGCTGGCAGTCCATTGCTGGGCCGCTTGCTGCCACCCCTCTGGGTAGTGGGGCTGCGGTGCGAAGGTTGCGGCCCACGCCATGCCGCGGGAGTGGAAGGCTGTGTCCCGCTGGTTCAAGCCCGGGCCTGCCGTGTGCGCTTGGAGGCTGCGCATCACCGACTCGGTGGCTGGGCTGAGCTGGGCTCTCCTGGACAGGCCCCCTGCCACGGTTCCCCCGATCGCGGTGAGGACAGTGGAGCTCGCAGTGTGGCCACAGTGCCATGGTTGCTTGGAAGTCTTGCGCACCACCTCGCAGAGCTGCCTCAACGAGTGAGCCTTGCCCAGGATGCTCTTCTGGAAGGCTGCGAAGTCCTGCCGCAGCTGCTCCTGCGAGGTCTCCCCCTGCCTCTCAGCCTCGTCCATGGCGGCGTTGCTGAGGGCGTCCGCATCGACGTTGAGCTCCCTTTTCACGTGCTCATACGTAAGGGTGATCCGGGGCCCGAGGTCGGCAGCCAGCCGTGCCGTGCTGAGGAAGAGGGGGCGGAGGGATTTATCGCGGCAAACCGCTTCCCCTTTTAGGTGTCGCAGCACCACCTGCGAGTCACCCCGCACCGTAACGTTCCCCTCAGGGGGCGGGTCGCCCCTTCTGAGCAGCCGTAGGCCCGCCCGAACCCCTTCGTACTCAGCGATGTTGTTGCTGCGTACGTTCAGCAGAGGGAGGATCTCTTCCGACACCTTGAGGCCGTCTCGGTAGAGCACCGCACCTGCACCCGCCAGGGCGAAGGGGGTGCCGTTGTCCCTTGCTCCGCCGTCGAAGTAGAGGGTGAGCCCCGGGGATGCGCCCTCGGGGATGCGTGGGCGGGCCTCCCGCGGCCCCCTCTCAGGGGGGTCAGGTGTGTGGGGGCGGATGCGGCGCGTTTCGACTTCTGGGAGGGTGAGGCCGGTCGACAGCTCGAAGTCGACAGCCAACTCCATGAGGGTCACGGTGTGCTCCCCTCCCTGCGGCCCCCATTTCAGGCCCCGCAGCCAGTCGCAGAGGGCCACCCACAGCTCCGGGGGGCGCTTGCCCCACGTCTGTTTGACAGTGGACGGCGCCAGCACAGGGATGCAGGCCTGTTCGGGGTTGGGTGTGCACCACCCCCATGGATAGTGAAGGGTGCGGTGGTGGCGCGCGGAGCGGTCGAGCAGTCCATCTTTCTCCTGCCGCGCCGAGAGGATTGCAATGAAGTAGCGGTGCAGCTGCGCCACTATATCCACCCTGCGTGCGAAGGATAGTGGCAGGGGCTGCCTGTCCTCCGGGATGCCGTGTCTAAAGGCGGGCGCCACCCCGCATAACGCCAAGCAAGGTGGCCAGGTTGACCGGTCCACAGCCGTAATGGGGTGGTTTTGTCGGATTGGGTCCCACGCGGAGCACTCCCACCATAGGTGCATCACCGTCTCGGGGGTGCCTGCGTTGCAGTATCGGCAGATCCCGCCCTGCCCCGTGCGCCCTCGGACAGGCACCGCCCCTGCAATGACGGAACGAAGGAGGCCCCGTTGGTATCCCGTGACCGCGGCGCCCTCTCCCTCCAGGACGCAGCGTGTGGCTTGCCCGTCGATGCCGTGCTGAGCGCCCGCAAAGTCGTCACGACGACCAGCCAGCGCCTTGGCCACCTGTGTACGTAGGGCCTGGCGGAGGTCATGAGCGAAGATCCCCCATCCGCTCGTTGTTGCTGCGGTGGGGTCGAAGACTATGCTCCGTCCCGCTTCATCAGTGTAAGATAGGGTGGTCGCCGTGCTCCAGCTCCATCCTATCCACCGAAGGGCCGCTCGGAAAAGCGCGAAGGGGCCTGTCCCTGTAAGCCTCACTCTGCTATCCCAAGCCGTCTCAGACAGAACCCTGCAGCGGCCCCACTTCTTGACCTGCATGGCCCAGGTGGTGATCTGCCGGTAGCGGGGGGCGACGGCGGGGTCCACCCGATGTGCATGGTGGAGGACATCCAGCACAGCCTCCCGCGCCCTGCGGGGGGGTCCGGACCACAGCGCGGCGACGAAGAGCCCCCTCCATCGCCTGATGTCGGCGTCCTCCCAGCGGGTGACCAGGGCGTCGTAGTAGAGCCTGGACCCCGCTGTCATCGCTGCTGCCTGCCCCTTCCACTGCACCGGTAGGGGCAGTGCCGAGGTCCTGCGCAGGTTCTGCTCTGCGCCCTCTTTTCGGCGGGCGACGCGCTCCGATTTGGGCACCTCGGGTCCCTCGAGCGGGCGCGCATGCAGCATGGCCCCGAGGCAGTCGAAGCTATCGCGCTGTCGAAGGGGGGTAGCCGTGCCGTCCCGTGTCCGGTAGACTATCGGGGTCAACGGCTCGGGGGACGTCGAGAAGACATGTGACTTGACCTCTGCGCATATTACCATCCCGGTATCGTGGGAGAAATCTGCAGAGTCATCCACCACTGCTTGCAAGGTCCCCGGGCTGGGGGTCACCGCGTACACATCGTCCACAAACGACAACGCCCTCGTGCCCTGCCGGTGCTCCGCCATGCGCATCCATACACCCACCAGCACGTTGATCAGCACGACGCTAATGGGGCAGCCCTGCATGATGCCGTTGGTTGGCAGGAAGCCCTCCCCGATAGTGCCGCTTACCCGGAAGTGCCGCTGCATTGACCCGTACGCTGCCCGCAGGGTGCGCAGGACTCGGCCGTCGAAGCCGAGCTCCGCAGCTAGACAGAAGGTCAGGTCAATCGGCACCGTGTCGAAGCATTTCTTAAAGTCTAGGGCGACACCGTACAGTGGCTGTCCTGTGAGGTGGGCCTCTTCGATCCGTGCTGCCAGGTGCCAGATGAGGTCCTCCGCGCCGTGGCCAGGTCTGCATCCGTGCAAGTCCTCAGGCGCAATGCTCTCCAGCCACTTCAGCGCAGGCTTCACTCGGATTGCTGCCCACACCCTGTACAGCACGGGAGTGATGCTGATGGGGCGCTGCGACAGCGGCTCACCTGAGCTGCCGGGCTTGGGAATGAGGCAAATCATGGCGTGCATCAGCTGCTCCGGCCATTCGCCCGATCTCTCGACCTCATTGAACACCTCCGCGAACAACTTGAGGAGGTTCCCTGGGAGTTGCCGCAGCTCGTGCACCCTCCAGCCGTGTAGGCCCGGCGAGGTGGATGTAGACATTTTAGCCAGCGCTGTCCCAACGTCTTCTGCCGTAATGGTCTTACACTCCATCTCGGCCGGGTCAGGGAGGAAGTCGCTGTACCTCTGTCGGAAGGTGTCCCAGCGAGGCTCAGGCGTCGTCGCATACTTCCGGAAGTAGCCCCCCCACGCAGTATCGCTCCTCAGCAGTTCATCCGCCTCCTTGGGGCAGGCCGTGAAGGAGCCATCCTCGCGGCGCATGAAGGTGGTAGGGGCGCAGAAGCGGTCTGCGAGGTACGAGAACACTATCCCCGCCTCCTGCGTCCAGGCCTTCTGCATCCTCGCCTTCCACGTGCGGAGTCTTTCGTCGCGGAGCGCGTCGAACATGCCTCGCTGAGATCCCTCCAGGGCGACAAGGGCCATCTCCATCGTCTCGAGGTCCGGCAGTTGTGAGGTGGTGCCCGCCAGCGCCGCCTCCAGCCCCGGGGGAAGGCCCCCTCCCTTCAGCCGCTTCTTCGCAGCGCCCCAGGCGTGCTCTTCGTTGGGTGTGGGGGGGTATGGCGCAGACTCCAGCAGTCGGTGGCGGCCCTCCAGGATGAGGGTCCGGAGGTTCCCCAACAGCTTGTCCTTCGCCCGGGTGTTCTTGTCGCCCGCTCCTCGGGCGGAGGCGGGGCGGTGTTTGGTGGCCACCCTCGACCGCTGCATGTGGTAACCCTCCGCCCTGCCCGTGTACGCCGTTTCCTGCCTTCCGAGTTGGCCCACGTGGACACGCTTCAGGAAGTTCTCGCTGCAGGCTGAGGCCCGGCGGAGGAGTTGCGCTCCTGTTGCACCCTCTTTCGTTTCCTCTGCGGTTAGCACATCCAGCAGCACCTCTCTGGCGGCAGCGCCCCCGAGCGTGGGCCTGCACTTAGGAAAGGGGGCGGGGAGGATGCAGATTTGCTTCGGTCGGCGGAAGGCGGCGAGATCGAGGTCGACGAAGAGCGGGCAGTGCGTGGGGATGCCGTATTCGCCCTTTTCTGCCACCTCGACGGAGCGCAAGGCCGGCGCCGCGCAGGGGTTCAGCAGGCAGATGTCCAGTCTGGTGCCTTCCTTCGATGCCCAGCAGGTGTTCCGAACTTCCTGCTGTTTCAGCTCTGCGTATGAGACCGCCGCATCGGTCCAACCACCCACCCGGCAGGCCTGGGATAGGACGGCACTGGTCTCCGGGTTGGTGTTGAGGTCCCCCAGCAGCAACACGGGCACCTGCCCCAGGCCGGCTGCGAGGTCCAGCGCCTCCTGCAGGAGGGTCTCCCGCTGCACTCGCACCTCCATCCCAGAGTGACCATAAACGCACAGGATGTGGAGCGCTGTCTTGCCGTTACTGGTTGCGAGCACCACGTGTACCAGGCGGGTACTGTCATGCAGCTTCTTTTCCAGCTTGGTCTTCGGTTGCACCACTTGCGCTACCAGGCCCTCTTTTGCCATGACTGCCACTCCTCCGGGTCGGGTCTGCTCGTAGCCATTGGCCCCCTTGACCTTGGGCATGCCCTTACCCCAGTGCATGGACCAGCCGTGGGCCGCGAAGTAGCTGCTGAGCGTGCCCTTGCTGGGGTCCGGGACACGTGTTTCTTGCAGGGCCACAACGTCTGCCTTCAGGTCCGCCACATCACACAAGTGGGTTGACAGCGACGTGACGTTGGCTGACGCCACCCTGAGTACCCCAGGAGACGCTGGCCGCGGCGCGGGGCGTCGCGGCGGCGGCCTGGGAGCAGGGCCGCGTAACGGGGAGATTGTGGTAGCAGCGGTTGCGGTTGGAGCTACTGGAGGAGGGGTGGGAGTCGCGGTGGGGAGTTTCCATCTGTTTGTGGTGGAGGCTGCTAACTCCCTGGCTAGCGTGAGGGGGATGCGCAGCACGTCGTAGTGGAAGGGCCTCCACGTGAGGCATATCACTTTGTCGCCTGACCCGACGCGCCCCAGGTACAGCCTATCCGTAGTGCCGAGTACCCACACCTGGGCCCCCAACACCTCAGCCGCTACCCTGAGTGTAGCCCCGTCCCCGTAGACCCCGCTCTGTGCCTGCGCCGCGATGTAGTCGTCGTAGGACGGGGGTGCCCGGGGGTCATCTATATCGGGCGCGTAGGTTGCTCGCCTCTCGGCGTCCTGTCCCAGGGCTTCGACTACAGCTGCTCTGAGAGAGGCCGCCGTCCATCCCGCACATTGCACCGCGAGGCCGGTGTATTGGCAGTTGCCATCTTTCGCCACCGCCTCTCGCACTGCCAGCAGTCGTTGCGCCATCTCTGCCAGCCATCGGTCGTCCTGCTCTACTGAGGAGGGGGAGTACTCCTGTCCCCCTCCTCCCCGAAGCCCCCGGGGTTCTCCTGCCCCAGGGGCGTGGCTTCTATGCTCTCTCGCTCTATCTAAGGGTCCCGCAGAGGTTACTCCTGTCCCTGCGGGTTTTGGTTTTCTATGGGGGGGTTGTGGGGAGGGTTCGCCGGCGGCGAGAGGGTGCTGCGCCACGGGCGCTCCCCCTATCCCCTGGTCGGCGCCCCCGCCGGGGGAACCGGAGGCCTTAGGGTGTAGGCCGGGTCCCCCCTTGAGGGGGCGCCTCACCCCCTAGTAGGGGGTGTAGCGCTTAGCCCCCCTCCACAGTCGGGGTGCCTTGCCGTTCTTGCCCGCGCCCTTCCCCGCCACCCGGGGTGTGTCGTTGACGTCCTGATCAGCTGCCGCGTCCCCTTGTCCGGCCTCGGCCCCTTTGTTCCCGAGCGCGGGTTGCTGAGGGGGGGGTAGCTGCTCGGACGCCGGGGGCTGCCCTTCGCCTCCGCATCCGGGGTCAGGCTGCTGCTGCTGCTGCGGTGCGGGCACGGGTGTATCCCCGGGCGCAGGGGCGGCTGCGGGCGCTGCGGAGGTGGCGGTGGTGGTGTTGTTGTTGCTATCAGACGCGGGGGGTTCGAGGTCAGCGTTGGCTGTAGGGGCAGGTTGGTCAGCCCCCGCCGGTGGTGGCGCGACTGCCGTTTCAGTCTTGGCCGGCTCCGCTGTTGCCGCCACTGGGGGGGGTGGCGCCGTTGTTGCTGTTGTTGTTGCTGCCGTTGCCGTTGCATTTGCATGGAGCAGCGCCTCCCTCACCTGCGCATCCTCGCGGATGACCTCTTGCAGGGTCGCCGAGGCCCTCTCCCGTTCCCTGGAGGTGTCCCTGCCCTCGCGTTTGCGGGCCCGCCGCGGGGAGCGGCACCGGCTCCTGCGCTGCTCACCTGGCCTCCCCCGGGCGGGCTGGGCATGGTAGTGGTGGTGGAGCTCGGCGAGGTGCGCCCTCGTCTCCTCCGCGACTGCCCGCTGTGATTCAGCGAGCTCGGCGCGCATCCCCTCCAGCTGCCGCCGCCCGTCCGCCACCATGGCCTGCTGGGCATCGTTGCCCACGCGCTGCCTGCCCAGCTCCTCCCGGAGCTCGCCCAGCTGCTGCTCGCTCGCGGCCCGCAGGCCTTCCGCAGTCGCTTGCGCTGTCGCCTGCACGTCGGCGAGGGCGGCTGTCAGGCGCGCGTCCGCCTGGGCTTGGCTGAGGCGCCCCTCATCGGCGACGGCGGCCATACGCGACAGCAGCTCCACCCCCTTCTGCTGCTGCTCGCTCAGCGCGGCCGTGATGCGGGCGACCTCTGCCTGCCCCGCGCTGCTCACCCTCCTCTGCTCGTCCTTGAAGGACTTGAGCTCCTTGCGGAGGCCGCTCATCCCCGTCTGCAGGGATTTCGCCTGGAGCTGGGGCAGTGCCTGCTGCGCCTCCCCCACGCTCCCCTGCAGCCCCAGCATCGCCTCCCGGGCCCCCTGCACCTCCGCGAGCAGGGCGTTGCGGTGCTCCTCGCCCTGGTCGTGGCGGGTGGCGTGCTGCTGCAGCTGCTCCCGCACTGCCCGGAGGCTCGCCTCCAGCTTCGCCGCCCTCCCGCCGAGGGCCTCACCCCTGCGGCGCTCTTCCCCGAGGCCGCTCTCCGCGTCCTTGCGCAGGCCAACAAGCAGGCCGCGCAGCTCCCCGTGCACTCGGGCGTGCTCCACGCCCTGCCCCTCCAGCTGCGTCTTCAGCTCGCGCACAGCCTTCGGCGTGCCAGGCTGAGGGGGGGTCGCGGCGGGACGCTCCTGGAGGTCGTCCAGCTGGCGCTGCTGGGCTGCCAGGCGCTGCAGGAGCTCATCCTGCCGGGCTTGCTGCTCCCCGAGCTGTTGATGGAGTCGCCGTACCTCGGCGTGCTCCTCCTGCGCGGCTGCCCTCTGCTCCCCAAGCTCCTGTTGAAGTCGCCGCACTTCGGCGCGCTCCCCTTGCGTGGTCGCTTGCTGGTGGCCTTGTTGTGCAGCGAGTTGTTGCTCAAGGCGCTGCCGTTGCAGGTCCTGCTGTCTCTGCTGCTCCTTGAGCAGATCATGCAGGCGCTGCACCTCCTGCTGCAGCGCGGGTACGCCGTCCTGCGTGGGGGCACTGGCGCCGGGGTCAGCTGCGGTGGCGGCGGCGGTGGCTGCGGCGGGGTCATGGCCGAGGGCCACCAGGCGGCGGCCCAGACGCTCCAGGTCCTTCTGGAGCCGCTCCACGCGCTGGCGGGCCTGCTGCGCGTGTTGCTGCGCAGCCGCTGCGGCGCCACCCCCGCGTCCGGTCTTCCCCAGGTGCGTCCTGGACTTGGCGGCCCGGCCCGCCTTCGCCGCCGCCTCGCGCTCCTCCCGCACTCTGGCCTGGAGGCCGTCGTACCGCCTCTTGAGGCGGTCCAGCTCCTCTCCCTTCTTCCGCTCCTCCGCCAGCCGCCGCTTCTCCTCCTCCAGCATCGCCGTGTCCGTGAGGGCCACGGCCTTGCCGTTCACCTGCACCGACCATGTGGGGGGGGTGCCAGAGGGGGGGGGGGGGCTGTCCGCGATGACGACGGCTACGCCGTCCTTCGGCTCCTCGACATGCGCCTCCCACTGGAGATGGCGGAGGATGGCGCGGACATGCGCCGCGCGGTACAGGGGGGGGAGGGGCCCGAGGGTGTATTCCCGGGGTTCGTTGAAAACGAGGGGGGGCAGGGGGGCGGCCTGTTGGCCACCGGCCTGGGGGCCGGTGTTACCGGAGGAGACCCCGTGGAGGTCGGCCTGTGACATCCTGCCCGTGTATCCCTCTCTCCTCCTGGGTTGTGTGTGTGTAGTGATAGTGGTTTTAAGTGGGTAACCCTGCGCGGATCTGTGCCCACTCCCCGCCCACCCCTACGTCACAGCGGATGCCCCACTCGGGTTAGAGTGTGGGGCCAACTCAGTGCCACTCCGAGGAGGGCGTGAGGCATAGCCAGCGTGGTGCGTGCCGCAACAGTGTGTGAGTGATTTCGCACTGCTGTGGCAGTCCCCGCACCGGCCCATGCGATGCGTCTTGCAAAATTCCATGGTGACTTGCAAGCCGTCGTTCTTCCCGTGGTGGTCCCGGCAGCAGTCCTCTTCCGAGAGGCGCCGGCGCCGGCAGTCCACGCAGCGGGGTTTCCAGTGCAGAGCGCAGGTAAGCATCTTCGCGTTCCGTCTGGCTCCAGGGGGGGCAGTCCGGGGAGCAGCGCCCCGTCGTTCCCATGACCGTCCTGTCCGGGCGTTGGCTTGCCGGCTGCTGGCAGTCCATTGCTGGGCCGCTTGCTGCCACCCCTCTGGGTAGTGGGGCTGCGGTGCGAAGGTTGCGGCCCACGCCATGCCGCGGGAGTGGAAGGCTGTGTCCCGCTGGTTCAAGCCCGGGCCTGCCGTGTGCGCTTGGAGGCTGCGCATCACCGACTCGGTGGCTGGGCTGAGCTGGGCTCTCCTGGACAGGCCCCCTGCCACGGTTCCCCCGATCGCGGTGAGGACAGTGGAGCTCGCAGTGTGGCCACAGTGCCATGGTTGCTTGGAAGTCTTGCGCACCACCTCGCAGAGCTGCCTCAACGAGTGAGCCTTGCCCAGGATGCTCTTCTGGAAGGCTGCGAAGTCCTGCCGCAGCTGCTCCTGCGAGGTCTCCCCCTGCCTCTCAGCCTCGTCCATGGCGGCGTTGCTGAGGGCGTCCGCATCGACGTTGAGCTCCCTTTTCACGTGCTCATACGTAAGGGTGATCCGGGGCCCGAGGTCGGCAGCCAGCCGTGCCGTGCTGAGGAAGAGGGGGCGGAGGGATTTATCGCGGCAAACCGCTTCCCCTTTTAGGTGTCGCAGCACCACCTGCGAGTCACCCCGCACCGTAACGTTCCCCTCAGGGGGCGGGTCGCCCCTTCTGAGCAGCCGTAGGCCCGCTCGAACCCCTTCGTACTCAGCGATGTTGTTGCTGCGTACGTTCAGCAGAGGGAGGATCTCTTCCGACACCTTGAGGCCGTCTCGGTAGAGCACCGCACCTGCACCCGCCAGGGCGAAGGGGGTGCCGTTGTCCCTTGCTCCGCCGTCGAAGTAGAGGGTGAGCCCCGGGGCTGTGTCCTCGGGGATGCGTGGGCGGGCCTCCCGCGGCCCCCTCTCAGGGGGGTCAGGTGTGTGGGGGCGGATGCGGCGCGTTTCGACTTCTGGGAGGGTGAGGTTGTGTGTGTGTGTGTGTGTGTGTGTGGCATGGTATTCCCACAAAACCCTGTGAGAGTGTGTTGAGTGTGTGGGGTGGGGGGGGGGGGTATTTTTTATCCCGTTTCACATCACCCCAGCCCACCCTCCCCCCCCCCCCCTCCCCCTCCCTCCCACCCTGGCCCTCCCCGACGGAAAGCAGGAACGGGTCTGCTCCCCATCCCTACAGGGGAGGGGTGTATGTAACTTTCGGTTTCGGGAGAACGAGGGGATGGGAATCGGAGAAGGGGGGGGGGGGAGAGGTGAGAGAAGAGGAAAATGGACAAAATCAAGAGAAAAAAAAACCCCCCCCCCTCCCACCCCCCTCCCCCCCACCCCTGCTGGGGGGCAGGGCTGTAAATAAGGTTTGGGGGTCAGGAGTCGGGAGTCGGGAGTCGGTTATTTACAGTCACCTAAGGTACCTGGGGTGGGGGGCTGGGGGGGACGGGCGGTCTCAAACCCTACTCAATCCTGCACGCATCCTGTAGTACGGCCACCTCTGCCGTGGAGAGTCCCATGGACCCTCCAGCAGTCGCCCACCATTCGGTCAGGGCGGACTGACTCGGCGCTTGCGGGGTCTTCCCGCGTGCGAGGTGGTCCGCGAAGAAGCACGCGACGCACAGCGCCATGTTGGCTGTCCCAGCCAACCCCCCAGTTCGCCCGCAGCGCCCCACACGCTGCGAGCACCTCACTCACGGCAGCAGTATTTGGCTGCATAGCTCTCAGTATTTCCCGTGCATGCAGCGCATGCATCCACAAATTTTGTGGATGCATCCACACACAGCCTGGAGCTCCGAAGCCCTGCATGCAGGCCTGCCTGCAGTGGATGAATGCCTGTATGCCAAATCAAAAATCCATTTTTTGACATTTTCGGGCATCCCTGGATGCCGTGGATGCATGCATGGATGCATCCACACCATCCACGGCCCCACTGAGAGCTATGTTGGCTGTGAGTCAAACACTACTGCCTCTACCTGAGGCATGTTGTGTGTCGCAACAGTTGCGTCACATGTGTGACGCATCTGTGTGGAGTGTGTGTGGTTGTGCACGTGTGCGCTGTGGTATGCTCAACCACCTGATGGGGGCGGAACACAACTCTTCTTGGGAGCTGCCAGGATCTGGCAAAAGGGGCGGGAAAGGGGCGCCGTATTCACAGCAGTGGTTTGGCAATGAACTCACCCCAGTTCAGAGACCGGTAATGAAGAAGATGACTGGGAGGCACACACCATGTCCCACCCAGCGGGACCCCTACACCCCCACCCACCCATCGGGACCCCCCCTCCTCGGGTGTTCCAAAAACCCTTTCTTTTGAATATTTGGAGTCTGTGCGGATCGCAGTGGGGTCATTTTGGCCATGGGGTGCCTAATACCGCACATTCCCTAAGGGAAGCAAGGCAACCCTCCCAATCCCAAAAAATCCGGCGCGAGTCGGGAGTCGGGAGTCGGCCTTATTTACACCCCTGCTGGGGGGTGGGGGTGCTGGCGGGCACCCCGCTTCTTAGTTTATGGGTGACGAGGGCGAGACGCCGTCCTATGCTGGTGCTTTGTTGGGGGGGGGGGGCGTGGATGGCGTACGGGGGGAAGGAGAGAAGGGGTTTAACCGCACAGCACGCCCACGTGAAACAATCACAGTTGGGGGGGGGGGGGGCTTGGTGACTTGGTATATCTGTTTTTATACACCGCTTTATTTTCGTTGCAAAAAAAACTTGGAAATTTAAAAGGAAAAGGGAGCCCTTTCGCTCCTGTGATGGATGATGATTTTGCAGATCAGTGAGAAAAAAAAGGTGAGATGCGTGTGTGCCCTCGCAAAACACTGTTGGTTGTACAAAAGAAGAGTGGCACAGTCTTGGCACACAGTGGCACGTAGCGAAGGGGCGCCCCAAGGTCCGGAAATTTGGACTGGCTCTAAAAGACCTCCCTCTCTGTGATCCAGCACGATACGTTCTGTTGGAGCAAAAACCAAACCCGTTTTGGCTACAAAAAATAAACGAACCAGAAACAAAATGCACTCCCTGTCGCTTAGGCTGTCAATGGCATGACCTGCGAATTGTTCAAATCGTTCAAAGCGATCCACTACTACCCCGCGGCCCCCCCCCGTCTGTTCGCTCTCTTGCCTCCGTTGAACTCTTCCAAAAACAAAGGAATGCTGCTACAGGCCCGCTCCTTTTTAGTGGGCTCTTAATTGGATAATTTGTATTAACCCGGGTTCCTATTTTGGTGCCCCTGACGACCCCATATTGCGTAGTTTGTGCGTAGTGAAAAGGGGGGGGGGGTCTCATTTTTTGATTTACTCAGCCATTCTCTGTCTCTATGCCGGGACCCCAAACTCAAGGAGTTCTTGCTGTTCCGGGGTCAGTGAGGGTGCAGGCGCTTCAGGTGCTGCAGGTGCTGCAGGTTCTTCAGGTGCTGCAGCGCTGGCAGCCTTCGGTGCGGGTTTCGACGCAGTCTTTGCAGGTCTCTTTGGGGGTGCCCTTTGGCGCGGTGCCTGCTTCAGCTCGTCGGGTGGAAGCATCAACGCATCATTAAGCGGTGCCTGCTTCAGCTCCTCCGGGTGGAAGCGTCAACGCATCATTAAGGAAGAAGGAAGCACAGTTGCTACGCTTTTTTGCAGCTGCAGGAAACGACACCATACCCAACAACAATCCCCAGACCGTCGAGGGAGAGTGGGCGCCTGGATCCCGTGACACAGATCTCTAGTGCCGTTGTGATCCCCTCGGATAACGTCTCCTGGACGTTGTCAGCGGAGGTTGCCTGTGTGGCGGTGACCTCCGTATACCCCGCGGGATCCAGTGCCAGTAGCGCCTTCTTCAGCTTTTCGTCGACCCCTCGGCCGACGCTCTCCTTGATGTCAAGGGCCACCTTCAGGGTGGCACCTCGCAGCGCCCTGAAGGCTGTGATCGTATCATCATTCACAATCTCGAGGGTGTTCTACGCGGCTCCTGGAACTCACTTCCTTCTCAGGTGTTTCTGGGCATGGGGCAACCTTGCCCAGGTGTTTCTGGAGTCCCGCCCCACATGTCGTGCGTTCTTTCGTACGGTGTATAGTGAGTTCTGGCAATAATTTTTTGCTCGGTCAGCGCAGTGCCTCCAGTCCTGTCTCAGTAGCCACACAGAAAGGGGGACCAAAAAAAACTGGGGGGGGACCAAAAAGCGAGACCCCCCCCCCCAGATTGCGTAGTTTGTGCGTAGTGAAAAAGGGGTAAATCAGGGGCACCATATTTAGTGAATATATATTAATTTTTCGCACCGCAAATTTTGTCGAATAATTAATTATTTTTTGCACATAACACACCTGTGTGGTACGGGAAATGCTACGAGGAACGCGATGGACTCGGGACTGCTGCTGGCCTCTCTTGCTATGGTTTACTTATGTTTCGTGCTCCACCTGCTCCACCTCATTCTGCACTTCAGATGATCCACTTCACGTGGGTTACGGGGTTTGGGACAACGATGATATGTTGTGTCCGACGACAAGGTAAGGTAAGCTCATCGAGGTACACCAAACCGGAGTTGTCAAATCAAAAAAGACACACCGCCCGAGAGGCAATTGGTGTGACACAACAGCGATGACACAATCACTCTGCCCGAGGGGGCGCGTTTTTAGCGACCGAGACCTCCTCTCCTGACTGAGGGACACACGATCTGACCGTCCGAGAGACGCAGCATTCTACCCTGCCCGAGGGGCACCCACTCTCCTGACCGAGAGACACGCAGTCTTGCCCGAGGGGCACCTGGTTTCCTGACCGAGACAATATTCTGCCCGAGGGGCACTCACTCTCCCGACCGAGAGACACGCAGTTTTGCCCGAGGGGCACCTGTTCTCCTGACCGAGACAATATTCTGCCCGAGGGGCACCCACTCTCCCGACCGAGAGACGCAGCATCTCGCCCGAGGGGCACCTGTTCTCCTGACCGAGACAAAAATTTTGCCCGAGGGGCACCCACTCTCCCGACCGAGAGACACGCAGTCTTGCCCGAGGGGCACCTGTTCTCCTGACCGAGACAATATTCTGCCCGAGGGGCACTCACTCTCCCGATCGAGAGACACGCAGTTTTGCCCGAGGGGCACCTGTTCTCCTGACCGAGACAATATTCTGCCCGAGGGGCACCCACTCTCCCGACCGAGAGACGCAGCATCTCGCCCGAGGGGCACCTGTTCTCCTGACCGAGACAAAAATTTTGCCCGAGGGGCACCCACTCTCCCGACCGAGAGACACGCAGTCTTGCCCGAGGGGCACCTGTTCTCCTGACCGAGACAATATTCTGCCCGAGGGGCATCCACTCTCCCGACCGAGAGACGCAGCATCTCGCCCGAGGGGCACCTGTTCTCCTGACTGAGACAATATTCTGCCCGAGGGGCACTCACTCTCCCGACCGAGAGACACGCAGTTTTGCCCGAGGGGCACCCGTTATCCTGACCGAGACAAAACTATGCCCGAGGGGCACCCACTCTCCCGACCGAGAGACGCAGCATCTCGCCCGAGGGGCACCTGTTCTCCTGACCGAGACAAAAATTTTGCCCGAGGGGCACCCGCTCTCCCGACCGAGAGATACACAATCTTGCCCGAGGGGCACCAAATCCCGACCGAGAAGACGACCCTCACACCATGCTCGTGTCAGGTCTCAAGAGGGCCGAAGCCGCGGTTGAGGACAACACCACCCCCACGCACTGGTTCTAATAAATGACGGCGAGGTGCACGGGGGGATCAGCACGAAGGAGGGGCGCAAAAAGATGGGGATGATGACGCCGTGGTGTTCAAGGTGGTCCTCCGCCGCTTATGAACGTGACAGCGGGACAGCGCTGCGCCCGTGGCCGCAGCGGATTGAGGACATTCCCATCAGCCATCGAGACTATCACCGCGCCTCGCCGAAAACCTGCTTCACGCTTGATCGCGCTCAAGGTTTCCAAACGCATACTTCAGCTGGAGGTTCCGTCACAGAGGCGCTGACAAAGGCGGGACCAAGAGCAACAGTCGGGTGCTGATAAATGGGTCGATACTGATGCAGCAAAGTGACGTCAGTGATATCCAACTCCTACTTTCCTGACCGAGACACGATCTTGCCGAGGAGCATCGGACCGAGACACCCACTTCTGCCTGAGAGGCACCTAGCCGAGACGCATTTTTCCTGCCCGAGGGGCATCTCGCCGAGACATTACCTGCCTGAGGGGCACCTGGCCACGACATACCTACAGCTTACGCTTGCGGGGCACCCTGCCTGAGGAGCACCTGGCCAAGACATACATTTCCGCCTACGAGGCACCCTGCCCGAGGGGCACCTGGTCAAGACACACACTTCCGCCTACGGGGCACCCTGCCCGAGGGGCACCTGGCCAAGACAGACACCTCTGCCTACGAGGCACCCTGCCCGAGGGGCACCTGGCCAAGACATACACTTCCGCCTACGAGGCACCCTGCCCGAGGGGCACCTGGCCAAGACAGACACTTCCGCCTACGAGGCACCCTGCCCGAGGGGCACCTGGCCAAGACATACACTTCCGCCTACGAGGCACCCTGCCCGAGGGGCACCTGGCCAAGACATACACTTCCGCCTACGAGGCACCCTGCCCGAGGGGCACCTGGTCAAGACATACATTTCCGCCTACGGGGCACCCTGCCTGAGGGGCATCTGGCCGCGACATACACTTCCGCCTACGGGGCACCCTGCCTGAGGGGCACCTGGCCAAGACGCACATTCATGCCCGAGGGACACCGGGCCGAGACATTACATTCCCTGCCTGAGGGACACCTGGCCGAGACACATTCCTGCCGAGGGGCACTCACTCCCGACCGCGAGACGCAGGATTTTGCCTGAGGGGCACCTCCTCTCCTGACCGAGACACAACCCCGCCCAGCACAGTACCGAGGGGCATTTACGCTTTCGACTGGAATACCGAGCCTGACCCGGGGAGACACAATCGTGCCACAATCGTGAGGGGCATACTCTCTTGATTGAGAAATACACCTTTTTTGCCCGAGCGACGGCACCTGAAGGCGGAAGGGTGGCCTGTCACACACAGCCTGCCAGATCCAGCTCGAGCACGGTGACGCGACGTGAGCTTTCCGAGGGCGACAGTTTTCGTGTACCAATGCAACGCCCCCGGACACGCCCCTGAGAAGCCGGCACGTCTGTCGTGCCCAGCTTATCTGCGCGAATGCCGACTACGCGCACCCCGGCGTCAAGCGGATGCCCGCACACGCCCCAAGCGGGGCATACTCCGTCGAAGCATAGTCTCCCTGCCGGGGGACACACATTCAAGCCTGCATTATTCACAGGGGTCAGGGGGAGTTCCGGGCGTCTGGGGCCCGGTGTTGAGACGTACGACCTCACAGTTCCATGCAGGGAAGGGGAGCTGCTGACTGGACACCTGCGAGGTGCCGTGGGACATACACAGAGATCAGGTATCCAACACAGCCGAGACGCTCTCCCAAGCTGCACTGCTCGGGGAGCAAAAGAAGCAGCGACTGAGAGACGCGTCCGCATCGCCTGTGTCAGCGGTGCCGCCGCTGAGGGGGTCCACCGAAACCGCAGCCATGGCAGCGGGCCGAGATCATTCCACAAGGTTGGGGGGCAGTCAGCCAGTCTTCCCGAGTACCCAGCAGCCTACTCGACAAGCCCGAACAGCGACTGCAGCGTGCGACAAGCTCCGGTCCGCGGGGACTCACCTCTCTCATTAAGAAGGCGACTCCGAGAATCCTTCTGGCATGCCCACACCTCCAGGGCCTCGAATTTCCTCACGCACCGGGAAATACGCCCTCCACACTGAGTCCGGGCGTTACCACTGAATCGACGCCACGTGGGGCCACAGGGCCTCCGTTTGATGCGCTGTCTACGAGGCGGGCGATGGGGCAGGTACAGTGGGGATCAGCCCAGTGGGAAGGGGGCCGCAGGAACGTGTTGTCCACCGCTCGAGCGGAGTTCAGGAGACGACAGTGCGCGCGATCGCCCTCTTTCACCCAGAAGGGCCGGCACCTCTCACACCTACCCCTGGGCACTCCATGCAGCGTCTCCAGTGCGCCATGAAGAGGCGCGTTGGGCTTCACCCCGCAACTCGCTCGCAGCCAGCGAAGACCGGAGAGGACACAGAGAGCCACAGAGCGATCGAGATCACGCCGGAAAGCACCGGGTGTTGGCCGGGCTCCCGAAGGGCGAGAGTTTAAGACGGCCGGACAGTAGACTGCTGCGGAGGAGCTGGGAGGCGAGTTTCAGACTGTGATTTCTCGATCCGCCGAGCCCTGTCCCCAGGCGAGAGCTGCCGGGTCATGGTGGCTGAATATGCACGAGCGTCGCGGTGGTGGTGCTGGGAGCGCACCAGAGGACTGTCACGCTGAGGGGCTGGGCATGGCCACTGACTACCTGGATACGGCCGTCTCAGTGCATCGCCCGGGGTGCAAAACGACATCGAGGATGTCAGGAAGAAGGGTCATGTGGGCACACACCAATATGTCGGAGACGTGAAGAAGCCTCGAGGGGAAGGGTTCCCCAGGGGATGGAGGATCCCGAAGAGGTACAGGGTGAGGATTCCAACACCCGGAGTGGGAAACGCACCAGACGTCGGGGGTCAGCCAAGAGCGGGTGGTTGCAGCACAGGCGGGGCTGTGTGCAACCTTTGCCCCCTTAGTTTCGCCGGGTTGAGACGCATCAACTCTCTCGCCGGGTGCGGCAACTGGAGAGACAGGCATGTTGTCGATAGGGCACACCAAGAATCACGAGGCTGACCATTCTGCGACACAGGTGGAAGCGTCCAATGCAACACTCACAGCATAGAGGCCAAGTGTTTCTCGTAGTATTTTGCGGCGGTCCCTCCGACGGTACGGTATTGGTCGTGCGAGAAGTGCATAAGACACACGGAGTTCCTCGGGTGACAGGTGTGGTGAGTAACAGCAACGCTGTTACTCACCACACCTGTCACACCAGCGCCGAGAAGCGGGCAGCTGTGATCGGCCACCCGAGCGCGCGGGTCCGCTGCGTGAGATTCAGCACCTTCTCTATCTCACCGTCTGTGAGGAGGGGCTTCGTTCCCCGCTGCCTGGGCACGTGGTAGTCGCCCGTATCCACCTTGTGCTTTACATATTTCGAAACCAGCGCGGCGGACACCTTCTTCTCGCTGTTCTTCTCCTTCCACTCCTTCACCGCGTCCACTTGACACTCCCTCTGTTGGGCGAGGTCAGTCAGGTGTACGATGTCCGCCACAGAAAGGGTGGTGCGCTGCGACTGCTTCTCAAGTATTTCCTCCACAAGAGCTACGTTGTCCGCCTCCTTCTGGGCAGCCTCGGAAGCCGCAGCCGCTGCCCTCCCCGCCGCCTCAAGGGCCACGTCGATGGGGGTAACTGTTCCGCTCATTGTGATGGAGGGTCCGGGATATGTTCTCGCTTCCTGGTGTGTGATTCGTGTCGTGTATTGGAGTGATGGAGGGAGGGGGTGGAATGAACGGTAGTCAACTAGATTGTGTGGGGCGCGATTAAACGTGGTTTTTATTTAGTGAATAATTAATTTTTTTTCGGAGACTTCACTAAATAGAAACCCGGATTAATATGGTCGGGCCTGTATCCCAAAGCAGGCAAAATACTTGAAGTGTTGAAAACCAGAAGAACTTTTGAACGTTTGGAAATCGCCCATCCCTGGCATCCAGACAACCAACCACTCGCGATCACAGCGCACTGCGCGAAGAAGGGTGAATGCCGGAAAGACATGAACAGTAGTTTTGCACAAATGGTATCTGCTACATGTCCCAGCCCAAATGTTACCGCTCGTTTTTCAGTTTTGGAAAAGGAGCGGTTTGACTAGGCAGGACTGTGGCTGGAATCGATCCTGAAACAATGCAGCAAGTGACCTGGCTACAGCTACCAACAGCAAACGTGCAGCCCGAGCAGACAGCGGAAGAGTTTTTTTGGGGATGTGCTTCGATTGTGCCAAGGAGGTACGTCAACGCAACAAGCCAAAAAGTGTATTTTAGAGCTGCCTGCAGCTGGAAGGTGCTGTCCGCCCATTGTTCGAAGAAACACATACGAAACACTCAAGAAGAAGAAGAAACAAACCGCGCAGAAGAGAAAACCCCACCAGAGGCGCTTCGGTGCGCTTGAGGTTTTGAAACCCCATCCCTTTTGTCTGTCCCCGCCACCACTACGACCGCCGCCACTACCCCCATTCCCATACCCCGCTTCCCTCTTCGATTCAGCCCACCTGTCCACTGGCCAACGTGCGACTTGCGTGTTAATGCAGTGATGTCTTGCCATCACCCAGTCTGTCCACCGTTTGTGCCTGTGTTTGGTGGGTCTTGTGTGGTTGTAGGTTGCTGGAGATGCAATGCGGGAGGGATTTGGGGGGGGGGGGGGAAGAAGGGGCTGGGTGCAGTGAGAGAACCCGGATGCTGGATCGCAACCATGCTACATTCCAAACGTCAGCAATTGCCTGCCCCTTTTTATTGATCGGATACGTCATGACCCGTCGGAAACGAAAATAACACCACCCGCCCCCACCCCCACCCCCACCCCTCCCCGCGTGAAGAACATATACCCCCGCCCTCGGCTTATATTCACACCCCTCACCCTCTTCTCTTAGGTAACCAGTTCATAAGTTTCATGACACTTGCAACAAATGCCTGATCTCCCACAATCACAGGCTGCCTATCCGTTTGCCCCGACGATCTCTCCCGCGTGGCAGGATGATGTGTTGGACACACCTGTCAAAAAAAATGCAAAATCAAAAAAAAAATACCAAAAAAAAAACAGAGCCACAACTGCTGTGCAGGACTGTCTGCACAATTTCTCGAGAGACAGCGGCTGAACCATAACTGGACTGGCGGGTGCCAGTGCGTGGTACTTCATGCTGCGCGTTGAGTCCAACACATCTTTTGTAGCCTCCCAGATATCTGGTGCTGTGCTGCCCATGCACTCTGCCCCTCTTGGTTCCTATCGATGTGCACGTCACGCGGGGTCAGTGTTGGAAGCAGTGGAGCGCCTGTCCCTCCCTCCCGGGGGTGCGACCCGGACGCAGTTCCGAGGTGATTCCCTCGTGATCTCTGGGAGATGGGAGTTGTGTATTGTTTGAGAGTTGTTCTCACACAAGGTTGACATATCCTCTTCCACTGAAGGCGGCGAACTGCACTCCCACGGATGATACAGGGTTGGTTTGTAAAACGCATCAGCGCGCGCTGTGAACGCCTTCTTTCATCCCCACCCCCACCCCCCGTCTTTTTATTGCAGTATTTTTAAATGGGAAAAACCAAGGCAGAAGCTTTCTGAGAACCATCGTTCAACTTTCTTCGGACACATCCCGAACCTTGCAGCCCCGAGCGTTGTGGCTGCACTGCACAAAACAGTTTTTCAAAAAAAAACATTATCACTGCGTGGTCGTCTTTACGTCAGGCAGTTGTCAACACCAAAAAAATCATAAAAGTATCATCGCAATGACAACGGCAGGGGAAACGCAGATGGGCCTCTGTTCCCGTTGCGATGTTCCCCCCCTGCTTCATGGCATTAGGTCGATGTTTGCCCTGATTCCCCACCCCACCTATCAGTCTATAGCGTACGAATCGTTTGTTTCTACCTATAACCCCTATCGCCCCCCCCCCCCCCTTCCCCTCCCCTGTCCTTTCAAGAGTTGGACAGAGAAAAAAATGAACCCGGGGTTGGGTCGTATTGCACCTGAAGTGCATTCGTCCCGCCCCACCCCCGCACCCCACACCTGGCTACGTGACGATGGAAAGAGGAATGTAATACCCCACCCCACCCCTTCTTCAGAGTATACGGGGGGGGGGGGGTTATTGCCTCTGCACCCCACCACCCCTCGGCTTTTCCTCTGCTTTGCTGCCCCCTCTCTCCCCTCCCACGAGGGTTCTTATACCGGGACTCTCCAGTCCCCACCCCATTTATTTTGTTCGAAAATTGGGGTATTTTTTTCCACTACCCACCCTACCCCCCGCTATCTCAACAGGCACAGCACCCCCCGCCTTCATTGCGGCACTTCATCAAGGCAGTAGATTGCCACCCCTTTGGCCACACGCGAGCACAGCCCTCTTATGGAAGGGGTGTTCAGGTTGGTGCTCTGGGCCTCACAGTCCACCAACCAAAAAAACCCCCCTTTTCCGTCTGGTTGCACAAACAAACACATTACTGGGCCCCTGAAAATCTTCTAGGAACTACGTAAGAACTACGTAAATCGATCTTTTCAGAGCACCAACTACGTGCGCCGGCTTCTGTATTCATGAGGCTGTGAGGCTCTGAGGGGCCTCTGGTGTCGTGGTGATTCTGTGGTCGAAGGGGCGTGGTGTCGCTGTGATCGCATCGAAGGGGGGAGTGGGGGCGTGTTTGGTGTGTGAGACAGTGGAGATCACACGCAGAGCAGGGCCTGCTCGGTGTGGTCTACACGAATATAAAAACCATTCGCGTGTGTGTGGCAGTGCAGGTCACGCCAGCAGAGGGGTCGGGGTGGGTGAGGGTGGCGTGCTCTGCATGGTCCCTTCACACAACGGCTATAAAACTATTCATGCATGTGTATGAGTGAGGTAGGGACACCCAAGGCTTTGTTCTGGGGAGACCTACACGAAATGAACAGGGATCCGCGCGTGACAACGGAAAGGGGTACAAGGGGATGAAGGTTGGGGGGAAGGGGGGTGGTAGTGGTGTATCATGACGTGCCGAGCGAGTGTGTGGAGACGCTCGAAAGCGGGCAGTGGACAGGGATGGTAGCAGATCATCGGAGTTCACTCTGGTGCGATCCGACACGAAGCAAAGAGCTTACGTGGGGTGTGCTGCATGCACAAAGCAGAGAAACGGGTGGTGGTGGTGGTGGTGGTGGTGGGGGAGGGGGGGGGGGTATTTATTTCGGGAACCTTCTTGAATCTTCATTTTATAAAATTCTGTTGTGCAGGGGGGTGGGAGTGGGGGTGGGGGGGGGACACCCCCCGCCCCCACCTCCCCCTCCCCCCCTACCCCCACCCCCTTACCCCAAACCCCCTAACCCACAGGCAGGGCCCCCCACAGGTATAGGCCAGTCTGGGGGTGGGGTGGGGTGGGGGGAGAGGGGGGGGGGGGAGCGCTGTTCCCGATATATACTGATACCCCCCAAAAGCCGAAAAAAATGATGTTGTGTGTGTCATGGGCCTACCCCCCGACTCCCTCCCCTATGGCCTGTGTCTCCGCAGTGCTGAGCGGAGGCAAGCTGCAGTTGTGTGGCGGAGAAGTGGTGTTTGAGGGGGGGGGGGGTCGCGTGATGTTGGATGAAATATGTGACTTCGGAGAGCAGAGGGGGTGAGGGGGGGGGCCCCACCCTCTTCCATCCCACCCCCATCTCTTTTAGAGCCGCTCTTGCACCTCCTTCTGCCACACAATGTTGTACCCACTTTCAGCGTGACTTTTTTGATTGATACGAATCCCTTGTTTTGCAGTCTCTCTGTGACTGCTTTTGATTGATGCGATGCGAATCTATGGTCTTGTTGGATGGAAGCGGTCAGCAAAACAAGGTTTCTTCTCCCTCCTTGTTTCCCCGCCCCAGTTCCAGCTGGTGAGGGAATCAAACGGAAAGGATAGACATTTGCCCTACACACAACGAGACAACACACCCAAACCCCCCCCACTCCCCACCACCACAACATCACACCGCAGGCTCACACACACACTCGTCCCGTCTCCCTCCCCCCACCCCATTCCTCGCTGCTATGTCTACGAAATACAGCTGCCATGATTTTACCGAGAAGAAGATGAAGTGCGCTGTGGAGAGCGTGCAGCGTGGGGAGAAGTGGCTCGCCCGCATCCCGCGAAACAACAACCACCACTACGGGCGGGTGGAGGACGAGGGCCCGCGGGATGGCTTCCCGCACTACAGCCTGGACCAGCTGAACAGGGAGAAGAAGTACCACCACAGCGTGACGCGGGAGAGGGAGAGGGCGGAGGCCCCGCGCACGCCGAGCGATGGGATGATCCAGAGCCCTGACGGGTCGGGGGTGCGCCTGAGGCAGTCGTGCCGCAGGCTGGGCGGGGAGAAGAAGGTGCACGAGGCGGAGCTGGCGTCGTCGCCCAGCTTCCTGCGCCGCGTTGAGCCTGAGGAGGAGGCCATCCGCCACGACACCGTGCACGACGGGCCGCAGACCTCGCAGCGCGCCTTCACCCGCCTGAAGGCGTACCACGAGACTGACTACCGTGCGTCCCCCAGGAGGTTTGAGGCTGGGGGGGGCTGCTCCACACCCCGTGGCGGGTCGGCGTCGCCGAGGAACCCGGCCAAGTATGTCCCAAGCCCCTCTACCTCCCAGAAGATGCTCGCACGCGACAAGCGGAGCTGCCTCCGTGGCCTGGGGGGTCCCTCCAGCACCGTGACGCTCTGAGAGGACGGGTGGTGTCGGGTGTCGGGCGTCTGCGTGGGTGGAGCAGAATGGGATACGGCCTGGAGTGATGGCGCGGTGCGTTGCGCTGGCCGGCCCCAGCGTGCAGTATTTTGTATTGGATGTGCTGCTTGATGGTGGGGGGGGGTGGGTGTCCCCCCCCCCCCCTCCTGACCCCGCAACATCCACCGGGGGTCAGGGAGGGATGTGTGCGGTGTGTTGTATTGTGCGAACCTTTAAAAAGAGAAGGGTGCTTTCACAGTTCATCATGGGGCGTAGCCTCCAAAGCATGTTAAGTGGGGGGGGGTTTTTAAAAATAGGCCCCCGCCAGATGCAGGCTCCCACACAGCACAGCTCTCGGGCGCACTTTTCCCGGTGACACTTGGAAATTGTTCAACTTTCTTCTTCTACCCCCCGCAGCTGCGACGCTGCTATTGTATCTGTGCCACTCCCCTCCCCCACCTCCCCCATCTCCACCACAACTACACCCCTTGAGCTGTATTCTTCCCCTTCTCCGCGGCCCTCAGGGGTGCTAGCCTGGGTCCTCACCCCAGGCTAGACAGGACCCACTGCTGGCAACCCCCCTCTAACCACGGGAGATGCCGTGCAGGCACGCCTCAAGGGAATTACCTTCTTCCTTGATGTGTGCGGCGGGGCCTCCCCATTGTATAATGCGAAATAAAATGCGATGACAAAAAATGAAGGTGAAATTGGTGGTTCCCCCCCACACCCCCCCACCCCATCCCCGCCCCCCCTTCCCCCTCACTCCACGAGGGATGACTTCATTTTTACCGGGTACCTACCACCCCCGTGTATATGTCACCCCCCCCCCCCCCAGGTGCAAAAATCGGGAGGGGGGGTGACATGAGCACACCTTTTCGGGGGTGACATAAACACGGGGGGGTGGTAGGTTAGTGTATGTCACCCCCCGCCAGGGCCGCCTGGGGGTGACATAAACACACCTCTTTTGGGGGGTGACATATACACGGGGGGTGGTAGGTTAGTGTATGTCACCCCCCGCCAGGGCCGCCTGGGGGTGACATAAACACACCTCTTTTGGGGGGTGACATATACACGGGGGGTGGTAGGTAGTCAACAATCTCCCCCTCCCCCGCATTCTCACGTTTATGCCGGAGGAGGAACCCGGCAGAGGGATGGAGAATACGTATCATCGGATGTTCCTTCGAAACGAGACAGCCTGCATCAAGAGGTCGGTCCACGCGGTGTTGCATGCTGTGCAATGGGGAGCACGATGCAAAAACACGATGGCCAAGAAGTGAATCATCCGTCGTGAAGCCTCCGTCAAACCCGGGCTTTTGTATTGAACTCCACCCCACCCCACCCCACCCCATCTCACAACCCACCCCAACACACAGGCGGGGGAGGGGGTGTGCTGGTGTGGCGGTTCCCGCAGGGCCTTGATCTCCTGCCGTCCCCCCTCCCCTCCCCTTTCCCCTCCGCGCCCACCTCCTTGTCTCGGCACAATGCTTAAGGCGGCGCGGCGGTTCGAGGAGACGGGTGTGAACTTCAGCTTCGTCGACGACCCATGGCAGGCGGTGGAGGACTGGGCGGGGGCGCGGTTCCCTGAGGTGGGCCCTGCTGTGCGTGAGGGTGTGATGCATGTCTCGCAGGATGAGGATGCGACGATGTACCGCCTGATGTGCCTGGAGGACGGTCTTCTTGACAAAAACTCGCTCCAGGTCATCGCCGCAGCGATGAAACCCGCGGCGCGCAAGACACGCGCCTCGCTCCGCGAGAGCCGAAAGCAGGCCGCAGCTGCCGCCGCCGCAGCCAGAGCCGCCGCAGCAACCGCCGCCGCGCCGACCCAACACCCGACAGCCACACCCGCCGCACCGACCCACGCCTCCGTGCCCCCCTTGGCTCCGACACAGGGCAGCGGCAAGCCAGGCTTCTCCCCCTGGGTCAAGCGTGTGGAGCAGCTCGACGCGCCTGCGGCGCCCGCCCCCTCCGCACCTTCGCCTGTGCCGAAGGCGGTGTCGGTGTCTGCGTTGTCTGTTGGCCCCATGAGCCTCGGAGACCCGGTTGTTGCAGGCGTGCCTCCCGCTGCTGTCAATGCGGGGAGTGCCGAAAACGCTGAGGAGGAGGGCGTGCAGGAGGACCTGGCCTTCATGGCTTTCCAGGGCCAGATGGAGCAGGTGATGGGGAACGAGGCGCAGCGTGACGAGGAGGCGGCGCTGAAAGCGCTCCTCGCGAGCAGCGACCTGCAGGGGTGCGCCCCTCTGGGGGGCGACCCGTCAGTCATCACGGAGGCGCTGCAGATCAACGAATTCCACATCAGGCGCCACAGGATAGAGGACCCCCCGGGGTTCGAGCTGGGCGACGACATGCAGCTGACGGAGGTGCACGACGGCACCGCCGCCTCCCAGGCGGGCCTCCGCGCAGCCATCGGGCAGCGCCTGGTGCAGGTGGATGAGACGTTCATCACGTCCCCCAGCGACCTCCTCCCTTACTACTGCAACCGGCAGTTTGTGCTGGGCCTGATGGACATGAACCCCGCGCCCTCCCCGACCCCGCCGGCGGCAGAGCCGACGCCGCCGCCACCTCCTGCCGTGGAGACGGCACCCCCGCAGAAGCCGCAGAAAGACCTCCCCTTCGGGTTCGTCTTCGTCGCGTGCCCCCGCCCCGCCTACGCCAACCTGGACCGCATCCTCGACGGGCTTGTCGACATGCAGGAGGTGACGCGTCACGAGAGGCTGGATACGCACAGCGGCGCGCTGCTGATGTTCTCTTCATCCAACTCCGCGGAGATTGCCTCCCAGTCGGTGCACGGCGCCTCCGTCACGGCTGGCACCCTCGAGGCCTACATGGTGTGGCCTGTGCGGGGGGAACCCTCCGCAGAGGACATCACCGCGAAGGTGGGGCACTTCGTCATCAACCTCACCCCGGTCCTCCGCAACAAGAAGGCGGTGCCGACGGTGCGGGAGCTGGAGAAATGGGTTGACGACGACGAGCGTGCCGCGCAGCAGAAGGCTGCAGCCGCAGCACCCCCGCAGGAGGGCGACGAGCTGGGCGACACGGCGCACGACTGGGACCAGTTTGCGGCAAACGAGAGGCTGCGCGAGGCGAAGGGGGAGAAGCCTGCAGGCCCGGTGTACTCCGACGACCTCTACTCCACAAAGGTCGACACCTCGCAGCTCTCCGCGGAGCAGAAGGAGCGTGCGGAGAGGCTTGCTGCTGCCATGGGGGAGTGCACGCAGGACAGCCTCGCTGATAAATACGCCGATGGGTACGACGAGGAGGACCTCCACTCCGCAGTGCTGTGCGATGGGAACAACCAGAAGGTCCGCTCGCAGTATGTCCTGCTGTGCAACGTTGATGTGGAGATCACGACGGATTCTCTCCGCCAGCTCGGCACGGAATACGGCCAAGTGCTGGCGCAGGGGATCTACTCTGGGGCGGACATCACCCCCGCGGCACGCGCCATCCTCAAGAAGCGCAAGGTTGTCGAGGATGAGGTCTACCTCCTGAAGTTCGCCAAGCAGAACGACGCCCACAGCCTCGTCAGCGATATCGACGGGATGGACCTCTCTGGGGAGGGCACCTCGCGCGCCCGCCTCTGCTTCCTCTACGAGCGGGACGAGGAGGAGATGAAGGAGGGCAAGGGGTACTCCGCGGAGACGATCGTCACCCTGGGCGGGGTGGCGCTCACGCTGGTGCCCCCCCTCAGCAGCTTCTCGACGAAGCGGAAGCTGCGGCAGTGGGATGGCCCTGCGGAGGGGGCGAAGAAGGCGGGGCTGAAGGGGCAGCTGCTGGAGGAGGGCGGGGAGGAGATCGGGGACTGGGACCAGTTCGAGGCGAACCGGAAGCTGGGAGTGAAAGACTCGACGTACTCCCTGGACCTCTACTCCACGAAGCTGGAGGGGGCGACGCCGCAGCAGAAGGCGGAGGCCGAGCGCCTTGCGGCGGAGATGCAGCACGCCAACCGGGATTCGCTGCTGGCGCCTGACGGCGAGGGGGATGATGACGAAGAGGCCCGCCACTCTGCCGTGAACGAGGCGCCTGTTAAGGCGGCCCCCACCCCGAACCCAAACACCAAGCCGAAGCTGACGGACGACTCGACCTGCTACGTCTTCCTGAGGGGTATCGAGGACATGCCTGTCTCGGAGGTGTTCGAGCTTCTGGATGGGCTTGGCGTGAAGGCGCTTCGCGTGCACTCGCTGCCCCGTCACCGCCACCCCATCGGGGCGGCCATCCTCGAGATGCAGAAGAGGTTTGTGCTGCCGACCCTCGAGCTGGACGGGCTGGACCTGGGCAGCAGCTCGCTCCTGGCGCGGCTGGTGTTCCCTCCGAAGTATGTTGTGGCTCACACTTTGCTTTATTGCCTTCTTCAACATAGGGGGTCTTCGCTACGGGGTGGTCGTCAGTGCATGTTAGTGCATTTCCTGTTGAATTGGCTGAAAACTGACGAATATTGACGAAGGAGAACGACCAGCAAAGACCCCCATAAGAGCCTTTTAGTAATTTACAGTAGAGATGCTTCTAACCCCACACTCACACCACACCACAGGGTGGTCGACCCAGATGCATTCGTCGAGGAGCTGGATAACGGCGTGATGCTGGACCTGTCTCTGTCCGATGCCTCGCGGTAGGATCTGTAGGGAGGGGGTGGTGTGGGGGACTGTGCGGGCTGTGGGGGACGCATGCGAGGATATCTCGGCGCGCCGCACAACAAACGTGAAATGCAGGCTCCATGAGGGGGCAGACAAGACCCGAAACACCGAAACACGAAACTCGAATCGAGGCAGAGTATGGGTGGGGTAGGGTGTTGGGTTCGGGGAAGCGGGTGGGGGCTAAGGGGACAACTCAACTTTCACTGTGTGATTTTTTTTTCATCGGGATATTACCTCGGCAAGGGGGTGAGGGGGGGGAAGGTTTTGGCATAAACATTTTTGGGTTTGGTCACAAATGGCGGGGCTTACTCTTCCCGACAAACCCAAACTCCCTTTTTGAAACGACACAGAGCTAACCTCCGGAGGCGAGGGGGGGGGAGAGGGGGTGGGGTGGGGTGGGGTGTCGGAGAATGGAGGGGCCATACTCAGGGCATGCTGGATGCGCTAGAAATAGGGAATGAACAAAGGTGAAACTATACGAAGCCTTGAAAGACAGACGAGGGAGCGGGGGGGGAGGTGTGGTGGTGGTGGTGAGGGGGGGGGGGGAGGGAACCCGTTTAAATGTTGCTGGCCTCGCTTCCGAGTCGGCTGGGATGGGATACATTCTTTTTTGAGAACATTCCCGTCGGTGGTGGGCCGCCACAGGAGGGGAGGACAGTCTTCACACAACATTTCCTCCCCCCCACCCCCTGCCCCTCCATTGCGAGAAGGTGCTGGGAGATTTACTTTTCCATTCCCTCTCGACGATCAAACCCCCCCTGCCCCTCGCCCCTCTTCTTTGGCGATGCCAGATCGAATTGGCTCTGGCCATGCTCATAGCCTGTGTACACCGCATGATGCTCTGCGGGGGCAGGCAGAGGGAGACTGGATTCACCAAACCCCCGATGAACCGAAGCGAACCACACACGGGGTGGATGGGTGGGCATATGTGTGTCAACCCCTGCGGGTTTAGTGGGAAGGGTGGGATGGGGGCGTATATGTGTGTCGAGAGTGCCTCTGCTGCGCGTGTCTCTGCGGGGCGGAGGGGGAGGCAGGAGAAGGGAGGGCGGGATGGGGCAGGTGTCGTGTCTGCCTGGGGTAACGAATTTGGTTTTTCCATAGGATACGGTGGTGGTGTTGGCGGGGGTGGTGAGCTGCTTGCCCCCGGAGGGAGGGGGGTGAGGTGGCAAAAACTAATGCAAACCGAGTGAATCTCAAGAGAGAAGGTAGCAACGACGGTTTGTGTTCTTCGAACGCAGAACACCCCACCAGCCTGCCGGGCGTGTGAAGTGTTCGCAAGGATCCGCACGGTGAAAAGTTTCCTGAGTTGGCTACGCCGAACTTACAAAAAAAGGCAAAGAACATGCGAGCAGGCACATATAAATAAAATGCGGATGGCTACACACACACCCCCCCCTCTCTCTCTCATCCCTCCAGTGTTGTTGCAGCAACATTGGCAAAGCTCTGCTGCTGCTGAATCCCCCCCCCCCCCTTCTTCTGACACATGCACCCACATCTGACACACCTCCCAGGCACACACACACACACCCTCCCCCACACCCCCGGGGGGGAGGGCGGGTGTCCACGGGCCACCCTTCTGCTGACAGCGCCTGGTCTGAATTGGCTGTGCTGTGCTGTCCTGTGCTGTGCTCATAAACAACACCCGGGGAGGTGAATTCACTTTGCCCTTTTCCCGGGAACACACCACACCCCGTCCCCCTCCCCCCCCCCTCCCCTACCTGCTCCACCATGGGCAACCCCAGCAAGGAGTGCGTCCGGCGGCTAGCGAAAGACTACAAGCTGGTGCAGCAGACGCCCCCGCCATACGTTACCGCCCACCCCGAGGGCGACAACATCCTCGTGTGGCACTACACCATAGAAGGCCCTCCCGGGAGCCCCTACGCCGGTGGGTTCTACCACGGCAAACTGCTCTTCCCTGCGGACTACCCTTTCCAGCCCCCGAGCGTGATGATGATGACGCCCAACGGGAGGTTCCGCACGGGGCAGCGGCTGTGCTTCAGCATGACGGACTTCCACCCGAAGGAATGGAACCCGCTCTGGAGCGTCAGCAGCATCCTCACCGGGCTGCTGTCCTTCATGCTGGACGACGTGGAGACCTACGGCTCCATGTCCTCCTCCACAGAGGCCAGGCGGCTGTACGCCCGTGAGACGCACGCCTTCAACCTGGAGAGCCCTGTGTGGGTGGACCTCTTCCCCGAGCTCGCCGACAGGTCGCGCGCCTTGGTGGCGAGTGGCTGCCTCGATACCTGTGAAGGCGACGCCACTGCACTGCAGCAGCTCCAGGAGGAGCTCCACACGAAGCTGGAAGCCGAGGGTGCGCCTGCTGAGAACATCGCAGGCGTTGCAGGTGCGCAGCAGCAGCAGCAGCAGGGCGTTGGGGCTGCACCGGCGCCGGCAGGTAGTGGTAGTGGTGGTGGTGGTGTGGGGCATTTGCAGTCTCAGTCTCAGTCGCAGGATCTCGTGCGCACCGTGGCTTTGGCCCTGCTCGCAGTGTTAGTGGTATGCATCTGCTGGGTGGTGGGGGTGGTGTGGTGGGCGCAGGTTTGGCATCGTGGGGTGGCGCTCACACAACACAACACAACCCACACAGAGCTTCCTTCTCCTGAGAGTGTAGTGCGCCCTGCGCAGGGAGAGGGTGTATTGCAGCAGCGTCTGATCTGTGCGGCGGTGCTACGCAGATTCCAGTGGGGGTCCTTCCGCTCTGTGTCGCTGATTACAGTGGGGGAGGGGGGGGGGCCTTCCTCGCTCTGTGCGGCACACTGTGTGGCAAAACTGTGCTGTCGCTTTGCAGGCAGTTGTGTGTTGTGAAGGCGGATTTCACTTATTTCTCACTTTTTCTGCAGTTCTGAGTGAAATCCCCCCAGTGTGCGTCTGGCTTCTCGCGCATCCCTCAAGTCAGTGCCTCTCTCTCCGTCGCTCTTGCCCCAATGCAAGATGCGAGGGATGATGGAGGCACAAAAGTCTACACAACACAACCCCAGGGGCTACACTCGCGGTGGGGCAAGGAGCGGTTCCCGAGACCGGGTTTTAGGCCCCACTGCCTGCCGTGGCGTGCCAACACCCTCTGTCCCCCACAGAGGAGAATCTGGCCTGAAAAAGAGAAGGCGTTGTTTGTGCGCCAAACCCCGGGTGAACAAACCTAACGTATTGAGCCTGACGAAGGTTGGTGCGAATGTACGCACAGGGCAACAAGGCAAATTGTATTGTGTTTGTCACCCCAAAAAAGCGCTGCCGACTATCTTTTTTTTCACTGTGGCAAGCTTCTTGTTGTGTGTGGGGGAAAAAAAAACGCCACAGCAAACCATCCAGGGGCTGACACTGCTCTCAGGGAAACCCCTGCCTTGAAAGGCAGGTCTGCGCCCAAGGGTGGGGGGGAATGCGTGAGGCGGGAGACGGGGGGGCTGGGGTGCTCGCTGGAGCCCCCCCCCCCCCTAGGGCAGCGTTTAACCAAAACGCCTCAAAAACGCGTTTTGGGCAAAATCATCAAAACGAAACGTTTCAAAACGTCAAAACGTTTTCGTTTTTTATCAAAAACGCGTTTTTTTGGAATCTCGCGGAACGTCAAACAAAACGCCCAAGTGGCCTGCAGCCCACCCATGCAATGTGAAGGGAAATGTGGCTTGCGCGACAGAACGGTGTGGGAAATTCAGGGAGAGAACACTTCTGGCATGATTATTGCCAGCAGCACCCATCTCGATCAGCTCGACGTACTCCCATTACCGGATGGTCGAGAGAGAGGACCCAACTTCTGGCCGAAGGACACTGGTTCCGCTCTGTGAGGACTTGTCTTTGAACGCACTACACGAACATTCACAGCCGTCTGCGCGAATAGCCACACAGTGGACAGGACGGTTGGGACATCCCATGTAGGAGAACAGGGTGGGATATCTCACCGGGGATAGCGACCGAGACACCGGGAGTGCGCGTGTTCCCCCCTGTGAGAACACGTGCCCCCTGTGGGATAGCGACCTATCACCCATGTGGGATACCCCATATCGATATGCCACATTAGTGCTGCAAACCCGCAAGCTAGTCATCACCCCCAGCTCTTCAAACCCTGAGGCAGTGCATGCCAGCATTGCCCTGAGGAGTCGGCGTGGGTGGGCTGGGTGAAGGGCGAATCTGCTGCGATCTGGGCGTCTGCGATGTGGTATTCATCGCAAGCCGCCACTTACTGCAGGACGGCTGGCCCTAGCCTAGGCTAGGATGGCCCTTCCCCTAGTAAAAACCCCAAGTACTGATGACGTTTCAAAACGCGTTTTTTTCGAGCTGTGACGTTTTCATAAAACGAAACGTTTTAAAACGTGAAACGTTTTAGCGTTTTTTTTAACGCTGCCCTAGGGGGGGTCATAAGCCCCCCTAAAAACGTACGAAAACCAAAATTTTTAACATACCATCAGAACCGCCCTAATACCTGATCTGACCCGAAAATCCGACCCATACCCCCCCGGAAACTGTCTGGGGCCCACTTGTGACACCTGATACGCACTTTTGTGATGATTTTTTGGGGTCCTAAAAAATGTACCTCAGTGGGGGTATGGAAAAGTGGGTGAGAAAAAATGAGAAAAAATGCGGAAAAAATCGGCCGAATTTTGCTGTTTTTCGCTAAAAAAAGAGTGTGGGGAGTTGGGTCCAGTTTAGCAAAGTGAGCTTATTTTTCGAAATTTGAAAAATTGGGGACACCAAAAGTCCCCAAACGAGTCTTCGACTTGGCCCGCAGAGTGATTTTTTTTGGTGAAAAAATGCCCCAAAAATTGTCGGCCAAAAGTTACTGTTGGAGACGGCACAAGTTCTCTGCACAGGCTGGGTGGGCGCAACGTTGACGAACAACGACAAGCCGGAGGCTGCGACTGTGAAGAATACAACGAACGGCCCGGGTCCTCCTCTAGATGCCCAGGAACAACGTCCTTCCCACCGGTGTTACGCGGGGCGATACGGGGTGGGATAGTGCTGCTGCACGGATGCCAGTGTGCTCCTTGAGGGCCACTCCGAATCCCTGAACACCCCGCCTGCTTGTTGCTTGTTCCAGACCCAGAGTGGAGTGCCTCGTCCCAGTCAACTCAAACACTGCTAGATTGACGAGGCCACCACCTCCTGGCACTGCCTGTACGACAGGGACGGGTGACCTGCAGGTCGTCGTGAGCAGGACCATGGCAGCCCACTCGAACACCTGTGCGGGGTACCGCAACTCATCTTGCTGCAGGTGTGCAGCGGGTGCGAGTGCGCCCCGGCGGGGGTGGCACCTACTCCTCCAGGTTTGCTGCCTCCCAGAGCGATGGATCAACAGCCACAGCCTTGCCCCGTCAGCCTGCCCACGCTCCGCCCCTGCCGACGGGGGGGGGGAGCTCAATCCGCAGTTCCTCGTCGCATTCGCCGCCACGGACAGGAGAAATATGCACAGAGGAGAAGCGGGCGAGCTCATTAAACGGCGGACCCCCGGTGTATCTGGATGCACCGCCCCTGCACATACGGACAGCAGGTGCTGGAAAAAGAGATCTGCATGTTTTTGACCTCCCCGCCATCACCTGAGTTGCACCTGGATTTCCAGATCAGCCGTGAAGCTTCATACAGTCATCATGCACTGCATCATATCAGACCCACCATCAGCCCCTCAGATTCAGACCATGCATTCTCCAGAACTGCACCCTGTCCTTCAACACCAGAGAACCACTGATCATGGACCCATGTGGCGACAAAAACCTGATCGTAGCTCACAGCAAAGATGGGTACCACGATCAAGGTCATCTGTTACCAGATGGACGTCTCCTGTTTCCAGGTCTAGGGTTACCGCGAGTGTAGCACAGATTTACCAAGGTGTACCAAGAGAGTATGCAGCTCTGTCCCAGCAGTTCCTCCTCCTTGGTTCCGACCCCCCACAGTTCTTCGATGACAGGCACAACAGAGGAAGAAGCAACACAACCAGATCCTTCGATCAGCCAGACCCAAGCAAAAGAGCGGGGGGGCCAGACCCTACCCGATGTGACGATAAATTGTCGCGCAAGTACAGGGAGGGACCAGAAGACCGATCGCCACAAACCCGTGACGGTGTGTTCAGGGGGGGGGTGCGGGGGGGACGGGGTCACAGTCATTGTCACCACGTGCACTTGACGGACGGAAATATATGCAGATCAGAAACCGACTGAAGATAGCGGCCTGGACTCGGCGGCTGCACTCGGAAGACTCTCTCTCAGACGTGGGATGCGGGTCACAGAAGTCAGGGCGTGGAGGCAGGGCTGTAAACCCGTCGGTCATGAAAGACGACGAAAATGTGTGGGAGGGAGGAGGCGAGCACAAAAGGGCGTCGGCTACCGCACGCCCTTTGGGCGCAGCCGACGACCGACCGAACCGGCCCCCGGCCGGGAGGGAGGTGGGGGGGGGGGGGGGCGGGGGGTCCGGGGGGCGAAGCCCCCCGGAAAATTTTTTTCGACATGTCGAAATTTCGGCCACCCTGGGTCAGTACCCTGGACCGGTACCCAGCTAGGCAGAAAAAAATCGCAAAAAAATCCGAAAATTTTCCGAAAAATGTGGGTGTGGCACCCCAGAGGGCCCGATTTTCGGTTTAGGCACGCGAAAAAAAATTTTTTTTGGCCAAAATTTTTTTTTTCGACATGTCGAAATTTCGGAATTCCGTACGTGTTGATGCGGCAGGCCACACTGCCAGTGCGGATCGGGGGTCTCGGCATACGGCGCACAACCGAGCATTGGCACGCGGCCGCCCTCGCCTCCATGCAGAATGGCTACGCTCTGTGCAGAGAACTCGACAAAGCGTTTACCTGGGCGTCGGATGAGTGGCGGGAGGTCTGTGGGTCTTTCAACGACGACGTGGGTGAGGAGGAGCAGCTGGACCCGGAGACCCGTCCCACGGAGACGATCGCACAGAAGGACCTCTCGCTAGCGATCATTGATGTACAGCAGCGGGACCTGTACGAGCAGGCTGACGCGAAGGACATGGCGAGATATCGATCCCTGTGCCTACCACACGCGGGGGCCACATACTCGGGGAAGCTGTCCGAGGAGACCAGAGTAGGTGGTGACGAGATGGTGGTGGTGACGCGCCATCGCCTGGGTGTTTCGCTGTATGAGCCGGACTCGAAGTGTGGCAAATGCGGCCAGGAGATGGACGAGCACGGTCACCACGCCCTGGACTGCAAAAGAGGGGGCGGCCCGACGCGCCGACACGATGTAGTGCGAGATCGTATGTTCGAGTTCGCGGTGTTAGCCGGGACGAGCCCCGTGTTGGAGGAGAAGCACACCCTGCCCGATAGTCAGCAACGTCCCGGGGACTTTGTCACGCGTCGGGTGTGGCCGCGGGTTATCGACGTGACCATCCGCAACCCCTTGGCGGCGTCGGTGGTCCAGTCGGCTGCACGCTTCACGGGGGCAGCCGCGGCGGCAGGTGAGGCGGTGAAGAATCGCCGATACCGGGATGCGTGCAGGAAGGTGGGGCAAGTGTTCTCGGCTTTCGCGATGGAGTCGTATGGAGGCCTCGGCCCGTCTGCGCACCTCATCTTCGGCAAGCTGGGGCGCCTAGCAGCGGAGCGGACCGGCCGCAGCAGAGTCCAGACCACACAGTCCCAGGCTGCCCGGGTGGGGAGCGCTTACAGCAACATCCTGGGACAAACGCTTCTGGCGTGCGGGACGGTGTCGCGCTCATCGGTGGATCGCCCTCGGCTCATGACGGAGGCAGCGGCCCCCCTCGACCCGGACCATTTCATGCGGTTCCCGGTGGACTCTCGGGGTGAGGGGGAAGTGCTCATGGACCCGGATGAGGAGCCGCCGCTGGCCGGGAGCTCGGCGCAGCCGTCAGCAGCGGCCCCACCACCGACGCCCTCCGAAATTGTGGACGCGTGGCGTGACCGGCGTGGTGGGGGGCGGATAGCTTTCGCGGACCTCACTGCGGGCCTAGCGAAGTCCCTCACGGCGGAGGAGCAAGTGGGGGCCCTCGGGGGGACCTTAGTCGAGGGACAGCCGGGCTTATGGGTGGACGCGCTTGCAAGTGCGGCGGGCGAGGAGGAGCTAGTGGTGGAAGCGCATGAGGTGGTGCGTCATGCAGTGGTGATGGTGAGGCGGACGCCTCAGCTGCGCCGTATCCTTCCAGACCCGGCCGCGTGGGCGGGGCGAATGCTGACCTCGGGGGCGGTGGAGGAGGGTGTCGATCTGATGGCTCTCAAGGGGGCTGCCATTGCCATCGGGGTTCACATCGTCTCCTTGCAGGACAACGCAGCACCAATGGTGGCCTCCCCGATGCAAGCAGACGTGGTACTGTTCCTCTGCCGGGTGGGCCCGAGTTACCGGGTGGCGACGATGCCTCCGACAGTCGAGGAACAGATCCTCTACGCCGAGGATGAGGGGATCGAGCTGCCGGAGGGCCGGAGGCTGCGGCCCCGACTTGACGTCTCGGGGGAGACGGCGTGCTGCCAGTTCTGCGCCGGGCTGTTCTCGGAGGCGGAGCAGCACGGGGCGTGCGATGGGTGCTCCAGGCTGGCTTGCCCCGACTGCGTACTGGTGGAGGGCGAGCCGATGTGTGTCTGCGCCCCGCCCCAGGGCGTGGAGGCCCCATTTTCTACGCCCCCTCAGCCGGAGCGGCACGACACCCCCCCGCCGGTCTCGGCCAGCACGCGGCTGACGAAGGCGTTGTTGGGGGGCGGTGCCCCACGAGGGACAGCAGGACTGGCGCGGCTGCAGGCGTCGCTTGGGATGCGGGAGCTGCCGGGTTTCTCCTACACCGTCGGGGACTGTTTCTACGATGCAGTAGCTCGGGTGGTGGGTGGTGCGGCAGCAGCGCTTCGCCAACTCGCCGTCCAGAGTGTGGGCCAGGACCCGGGCCTACGCGAGCGCGCAGAGCCGGACTATGCCACCTGGGCGGCAGCCATGTCAGTGATGTCGAGTGCGAACAGTGACACGTGGGCGGACTCCGTGGCAGTACATGGGCTCGCCCTGGGGATGCGCAGGGCCATCGTGGTGCTGTCGGAGCATGCGCCGCCTACAGTGCACCGCCCTCGGACCAAACCTTTCGCAGGGGTGATTGGCGTGAGACACTGCGGCGGTCACTACAGCCCCCTGGACGTCCCCCAGCCGCTGGCGGAGGCCGTCATGGCCCTCGCCCCATCATCTATACTGGAGTCGGCGGCTTGCCCGGGGGCCGAGCAGGGCCTCCCCATGTGCAAGGAGCAGCCCCAGGAGTCGCAACGACGGGTGTACTGCGGGAGGTGTGACGAGTGGGTGGATCTGTCTGTGGAGCACTGGCGGTGCTACGGGTGTGACTGCCGTGCCTGCGCCGGATGCGTCGTGGCAGGTGAGACATGCGCCGCAACTCCGGGCCCAAGTGGCGAGCGAGCAGGACAACCGCCGGACCCGGGTGGTCCCCCCCGACGAGGTGAGGCGCCCCCGCCCACGCATGCTGCGGCACCGGCCCCCGGCTGCTCCGGCCCGACCGCCACCGAGGACGGCTCTCACTCCGCGAAAGCCCCAGCCTCTTCGGTGTCGTCGAAGTCGAAGCGGAAGAGGGAGGACGGCGCCTCGCCGCAGCGTGGGGAGGACCCGGGAGCTGCAGAGGGTGAGCTCTCCACGGTAGCGGCCTGGGAGAGGCGTTTTTGCCCGGAGCTCCATCGCCCCGTGACGGAGCAGGTGGCGGCCCTCAAGGCCCTCCAGCAGTGGTGGAAGGAGCTGCGTGCCGCCTCGCGAGGGGATCGGGTGGATAGAGCTGAGTCGAAGGCGTATAACGCCCTGTGCAGCCGCTTGCGAGCGCGGGGCAAACGCCCGGCGGGCGGACCCGGCGGGGGGTCCCAGGGGAGCGACGCGTCTGCGCGGTAGTGGGTCGGTGGCCGAGGCCCGTGCACTCCCCCCCCCCCCCCCCCCCGATTTCTCTTCCTGGCCCCCCCCGCGAACCTGGGAGGCAACTCCGGGGTCTGCGGTAGGTGCCGGCTCTCTTCCCCCTCCCTCCTCCCTTTCTCTTCTAGTCTCCTCCCCCCCCCCCCCCCCCCCCAGACCTCTTTGCCCCACCCCCAGGGCTGCCCCCTGTGAATGCTAGAACCTAGCCCAGCCCTCTTCTACGCCGCGGCCTCACTGACCACAGCAGCTCAACCCCGGTCACGCGGCTTGTTTGCCATAGAGCATTGTTGTTCGTGTTGTGCATGTCACTGTGCTAAGAGCCCGAAGGAGCAAAAGTAGAACCTGCTGCGCTAGCCCCACCAAGCAGCCTCAGTACGATAGGACGAAAAAAAAAATGTGGCACCCCAGAGGGCCCGATTTTCGGTTTAGGCACGCGAAAAAAAAATTTTTTTTTGGCCAAAAATTTTTTTTTCGACATGTCGAAATTTCGGCCACCCTGGGTCAGTACCCTGGACCGGTACCCAGCTAGGCAGAAAAAAATCGCAAAAAAATCCGAAAATTTTCCGAAAAATGTGGGTGTGGCACCCCAGAGGGCCCGATTTTCGGTTTAGGCACGCGAAAAAAAATTTTTTTTTGGCCAAAAAAATTTTTTTTCGACATGTCGAAATTTCGGAATTCCGTACCCCGGGGGGGTATGGAAACTGGGTACCTTTGACCTGGTGCCTACGCCTGCCTGCGCCTGCCTACGACACAATGCGTTTTTTTGCGAAAAAACTGGATTTTTTCCAAATTTGTACTCTATTTTCCCCAGCCAAAAAACCCTGCCTATTTCGCCTGAGAATGCCTAAGAATGCCTAAATTTCCATGCCCCCAGTTTCGTACCTTGCCTTTGTACCTGAACCACTCCCGACCGCATTATTTCGTTCTTTGCCTTTTCTGCGGTGGTTCTGGCTCAGGTGGCACGCATGTTGCCTTCCCCAGTGCCTCGGCAAGGTCTTTCTTGACCTGATTAGTGGGAATGTTGTGTTGTTGCGTCAGCAGAATGAGTTCAGCCACCTTCTGGGTGTAGTACTTCGATCGCATATGGGTCATTGTGAGTACTTCGTACGCCTGGGAGGCTGCATCGGCATTAGTAGGCAGCGTTGTAGATGCTTTTGCTTCGTCGATCTTAGCCTGTGAAGGCACGATTGGGATATTGTACGCCCTGAGAGCCGAAGTGGTTATGATTGTGCTGTGTAATTTGCGCCCCGCAGGATATGCACACCACGCAGTCTCGACAACACGTATGAGAGTGTACCATGTGGGGACTCAACAAGGTCATTGGATCGGCATCTGCCTGCCGACTCAGCCCCCACACAGTGCGACCGCAAGGTCGCCAGGGATGTCTCAACGCCAGGGGAATACCCTCCCCTGGCGTTGTACAACCCTACTCTCAACCCTCGGGTCCTCTCCTGGAGGCGGTGGTGGCGGGCCCGCAACGCTTCGTACTTCCGGTACAGACTGAGGTAGTCTGCCCGGCTGACCCGCTCATTGCTTCCTAGATCATCTGCTGCTCTGGAGCTGCCATCACTCTCACTGCCCACATCAGTTGGTGTGGGGGTAGGAGCAGGAGGAGTGGGAGGAGTAGGAGTGCAGGTGACATCTTTCTTGGCTAGCAAGGAACGCCGCTTTTCCCGCACGTGCGTGCAGTTGATGCACCACTGCATATATCTGTCGTCACCACGTTCCACTCGCTCTCCTATGTACCCAGCCCGACGGAGCGCCCGAAATAATGTCGCCTCACCGATGTCGTGTGCCGTTTTCTTTTTACGCAGGTCTGCCACAACGCTCTCTGCCGAGACCCCGCACATCTCCCGTTTGGCGAGCGTCTTTCGAGCAAGGTACTCCTCTGCAGCAGCATCTGACACCTCTGCGAGGCCCTGGGCACGCGGCATGTGTTGCTCGGCGTGCTGAGTGAGCGTAGTGACACCCTTCCCTTGCAAAGAACGAAATAATGCGGTCGGGAGTGGTTCAGGTACAAAGGCAAGGTACGAAACTGAGGTACATTTTTTAGGACCCCAAAAAATCATCACAAAAGTGCGTATCAGGTGTCACAAGTGGGCCCCAGACAGTTTCCGGGGGGGTATGGGTCGGATTTTCGGGTCAGATCAGGTATTAGGGCGGCTCTGATGGTATGTCGAAAATTTTGGTTTTGTACGGGCTTATGACCCCCCCTACCCCCCCCCCCTAGGGCAGTGGTGGCTGCGTACGCGTACGCAGCGTGATTTTCAGAAAGTGCGTACGGCGTACGCGTACGCGTACGCGTACGGCGCTGCGTACGGCAGTCTATGGAGCACAGGAGACGGCCATGGCCGCACACCAAATCCGACAGTCGAACTCAGGTGTACCAGGGGCAGCCTTCGAGCCTTCCAGTCGGAAGTGGTACCTTTTGCAGTATGCTTGCGGGTGTACTTGCAGGTGTTGCGAGTTATTCGCCACGAGCGCGGCAAGGAACCATCTGTGAAAGGCAGGAGCAAAAGCCAGGGCCCAGCCACCCGCTGGGTGGCCTACTGTGTGCTGAGAGACCTGGAATACCAGCCGTACGCAAAATCTGCGTACGCGTACGCAGCGCGATTTTCAGAAAGTGCGTACGGCATACGCGTACGCGTACGCGTACCGTACGGCCGTACGCTGCCACCACTGCCCTAGGGGGGGTCAAATGGGGGGAACAAACACGATTTTTCAAAAAACCGGCGCAGAGGCCCCAAACCCCCCGTAAACCCTCCAAACCCCCCCAGATTGGTCCGGAAACCCATCGAACCCCACTTTTCCACCATTCCGGGCACCTCAGGTGCCCGAATTGGGGTACCTAAATTTTGTGCCACCGTTTGGTACCGTACAGCGCCACTGTGTGGGAGGTTGGAAAAGAAAATGCCCTAACACCCCACATCTGAGGGTTGCAATGCATGTTGCTTGCCAACCACGTCATCCGGTGGGTGTCAGGCGCTATGGCTTGTATATGTACCTCCCTGCCTGCGGCACAGGCACTGCCTGTGTCCCCCACACCAGCCACAGAGAGCGTATTGTACTCGGTCCACGGTTGCTGATTCATTGTGATGCGTTGTATCCTCGAGTGAACGTCACACACTAGTGGCACCACCACCCGCCATCCGAGAGCTGTATTGACTTTGCGCGCTTCCGTTGTATTCACCCTGCCACGCATATTACACCGTTCAGTACCAGTGCTCTTGAACAGGAAAAGTAGACAGCAGCAACTACCAACTCTGGCACAATGGGTACCACGACAGCGCACTTCGTGTGTTCCCGGGATGTACAGGTCGCGTTGCAACAGTCGTTGTCAACACATCCCGGTTGTGGAGCACTGCTGCACAGGAATCACACGACCATCCGGACTTGTTCCCTACCTACAGGCAGCCTCACGGTGCATGGTGGCAGGGAGGTACATATACAAGCCAGAACTCATCGAAGACCTGGCTGATGCCACCTACATAGCGCCTGACACCCACCGGATGACGTGGTTGGCAAGCAACATGCATTGCAACCCTCAGATGTGGGGTGTTAGGGCATTTTCTTTTCCAACCTCCCACACAGTGGCGCTGTACGGTACCAAACGGTGGCACAAAATTTAGGTACCCCAATTCGGGCACCTGAGGTGCCCGGAATGGTGGAAAAGTGGGGTTCGATGGGTTTCCGGACCGATCTGGGGGGGTTTGGAGGGTTTACGGGGGGTTTGGGGCCTCTGCGCCGGTTTTTTGAAAAATCGTGTTTGTTCCCATAAAAGGGTGGCATTTGACCCCCCCTACCCCCCCCCCCCCCCCCGGCCACCTCTCTCCCCTCTCCCCTGCCAGCCAGCCCACAACGGTGCCTGGCAGTGCGATGGGTTTTTTGCACCGAATCTATTCATACGAACAGTTGGGGGGGGCGGGGGGGCAGTTGGTTGTTAAATAATCGATCCACGCACTGCCGTGCAACAAGTGGGCGGAGCAGGAGGGGGGGGGTGGGTGCGTGGGTTGGAGTGGGGAGTCGGGGCGTTTCGCTGCTGATTCGTTTTTGACGCGCCCCCGGCGACATCACGAATTGGCCCCTCCATACCACCGCGTCTCTAAAGCTGACATTCTCCACGGCACTCTGCATTCGGCTGCTGAGGTCTGCCGGCTTGCATGGTGGGTGGGGGGTGACCCGCTCTACTGGGGTTCGTGTGCCTCGTCCTCTCTGGCCGCCTGGAATTGCAGTGGAGGTGAACCCTTCTGGGGTGATGTGATGTGCTGTGCTGCCTGCCTGCCCCCCCCCCCCCCCCGTGCGATGATCTGCCTTGTACAACATATCTGGTGTAGTGACTACAAAAAGGACTAACATTGCGAGAAGGTGCTGGGAGATTTACTTTTCCATTCCCTCTCGACGATCAAACCCCCCCGTGCGAGCATCGATCTGCAACCAACACAATCCCTGCAGGGGATAGGTGTTGAGGGAAATGCTTCCTACCGTTTGCCATACGATCAGCGCCCTTCTCTCTCTCCCTTCCTGTGCTCCGCCACCTTTCTGTACTTCAGACAGGTAGACACGTCCGAAGGACTCACACACAACTATGGGCTGTCACAGATTTTTTAAAAATCTTTGGTGGAAGCGGTCAACAAAACAACAAGGTTCTTTTCCCTTCTAGGTTTCCCTGTAGCAAGTGAGTGAAGCAAACGGAAAGGATAGTATTTCTCAACGAAGGGAGTTTTACACCCCTCCCAAACACGACAACCCCCCCCCCTTCCCTGGCAGGCCTCGCACTCACTCCCTCCCCCGAGACCATGACGCAGCACGGATCGGGATCAGGCGCAAGCACCCAGGCAGTGGGTGTCAGGGGGTTCAGGCCAACCCCGCCTGTGGCGCCTGCGGCGAGCGCCCCGACGAAGGAGGATTTAGTGAAAGCGCTGGGCCTGCAGCCGCACCCCGAGGGGGGGTACTTCGTAGAGACGCACCGGTCGGCAGGGGCGGTGCCGACGCAGCGGGAGGGGGGCGAGCGGGCTGCGGGCACCTCCATCCTGTACCTCCTGACGGACGAGTCGCCGATCACGACGTGGACTGTCAACAAGTCGGATATTGTGAACTACTTTCACGGGGGCCGCTCGGTGAAGTTCTACTGCCTCCATCCGGACGGGCAGCTCGACGCTGTCGTGGTGGGCAACAATGTCCTGGCGGGTGAGCTCCCGCAGTACGTCATGCCTGCGGGCTGCTGGCGGGCCAGCGAGATCGACAACCCGCTCCCCGGTGAGTATGCGCTTCTGGGCGAAGGCGTCGCGCCTGGGTTCGACTACCGGGACATGGTGATGGCGAAGGGCGAAGATCTTGCCGCAGAGTTCCCCCAGCACAGGGAGGTCATCAAGCGCTGTGCCTTGCGCTGAGTGGTGTCATTGTGTGTGGGGTTGTAGCGCGGCGAGGCTGTGACTTTTTTCTGGAGATGATTTTTCAGCAAACATTCGAATGGCAGGCCTGTGTGTGGTCCGTCTCAGCCCGGGCCTCATGCAGAATAGAGAGGGGGGGGGGGGTGCGCCGATATGTATCCGTGCCCCACCCCCCGTTTTGTTTTGTGTGATTTCCCAAATTGCCACACCAGACTGCCCCAACCGTTTGTGCCTCCACCCCCCCCTCCCCTCACCTGAGGGGTGTATCTCTTATCCTGTCACAGTGAAACACATGCGATTCATGACGTCGCTGTCTTTCTTCCCCATGATTGCTGTTATTTCGACTGGATTGGAATGTCCGGTGGAGTGGACAAACTGCACCCTCCTACGGTGTTCCCAAACGAAGCTGCAATTAATTCGTTCCAAGGGGGGGAGGAGGGGGGGTGCGGGGGATCTCTGCCCATCGGTAGGTTTCGCCAATCATCGGCGTTCTTCCAATCCAGTGGAAAGGTATTTCCCCCCCCCCCCCCCCCCCATGCAGCCACACACATCCGCCCCCCCTTGACTTGTCCTTCTTCCTATGTTCCCCCCGCCCCCCCCCCCCCTATCTTTTGTTACACGACGCGCTGGCAGAAATCTCCTGAACCGGTTTGAAAACAGTAACCGGTTCCTTGGGAACCGGTTTGGGAACCGGTTGAAATCACAACGGCAAACCGGTTACTGACAAATCCGAACCGGTTGAGGACAGGTTCAGAACCGGCTGGGACCGGTTCTGAAACTGGCAAAAACCGGTTCGTGAACCGGTTTGCAGGAACCGGTTCACGAACCGGTTCCAGAACCGGTTCTGAAACCGGTTCCCCCAGTCCTGACCGGATTTCTATAGGGGGACCCTTTCGAATTTTTTTTCGGGGGGGTAAATTGAACGTTTTTGGCCATTTGAAGCCACTGCGACCATTCCCGGGCCTCGGAAATCAGATTCTTGCCCCTCAAATGCGGTACCGGTCCGGACGAAAATCCGGACCGGAACCGCAGGTACCGCATGCAGAAACTGGCAGAAACCGGTTCGCGAACCGGTTCTAGAACCGGTTCACGCAGTCCTGACTGGATTTCTATAGGGGGACCAGGTGTGGCTCTATTTTGGGGGTATTTTGGCCGATTTTCGAAATCCTATTTTGGTTTTTTTGCACTTTTTTTGGGTGCTTTTTTGCACGATTTCTGTGCCTCAGACACAGATTTTGGTGTGAGTTTTGCGCTATTTTGATTCACTCGGCCTCACCGATGCATACGATTCGAAAAAATGGCGAAAAAATCGCTATCAACAACGGTGAACGAATGGAGGTAGATGGGGAAGTGGAAGGACACAGCACGCCCTCCCACTGCTCGCCACCTGTACACTACCTCTCTGTTCAAGGCGGTCAGTGCCTCTTGATGCTGCACACAAATCACTGTACATCCCAGGGCGCCTTCCTTGTGAGAATAGCGGAACCTCTGCGTTGCAGTTTGGTGGTTGAGGCCGGCGGTGGTGACTCACTTTGGTGACTGTGCTTCCTTCCCCCTGAGCTCGACCAGATCCAGGTCGACCTGGTGCTGTGTGGCTCCGGTGTGGTATCTCCTTGCTTCCTCGCACACATACACGTGGTTCCTCGCCACGGATGCCCACCAAGTGAACCCGAAACATATCACGGGCCCCGACGACCCTTTCGAGATGTCATAGCCGCAAGCCCGCAAACCCGATCGCATTCGCAAGGTGTTCGTCTCTGAGAGATTAGGCTCGGCCCAGCCTCCCGCGAGGTGTGAACCGATATGCCCAGCCCCGTACGCGCAAGCTTGGCTCCAAGACCAGGCACAAGCCACAGGGGGGTCTGGGGGGCGGAGCCCCCCAGCCGCCGGAGGCCACGGTAGCGAACGTCTGTTGGCCTGGCTCCATAGTCGCATACGCTCAAGTACAACACAACTGACAGATAGCACATGTCGCATGGGGGGGTCTGGGGGGTTCCGCCCCCCAGCCGCCGGAGGCCACGGTAGTGAACATCTGTTGGTTTGAGCTCGAGAGCAAGCCTCTCACACCACCGCCCTCCGACCCCCCTCTCCACCCCCAGGTGCAATTTTTTTTTTGCATCCGGAAAATGTGTTCTTTTGACTGTTTGAGCACATCCAAGACCGGGAACATAAAAATTTTCGGCCAATACCAAGTAGGGTCACTATAAAATCCAAAGGAAAAAAGTGCAAAAAAAAATAGTGCAAAAAAATATTTTTTCCCCAAATTCCTATTTTCATTCCGTGAAATAGATACACGCCTGAGGGGGACCCTTTCGAATTTTTTTTTCCGGGGGGTAAATTCAGGGTATAAGATAGACTTTTTTTCTGGCGCCGTTTTCCGGTTTTTCTGGTTTTGAAATTTTTCGCGCGCGCCTTCGGCGCGCGCGACCCGCGCAAACCCTCTCAGAATCACACCCAACACGGCTGGACCAGGCTCTGCCGAACAGCAGTGGCGTGTTGCTCCACGCAGCTCCCCGAAGGGACGGAACTGAGCTTTCAATGCGTCCACGTACTGACGGAGCGCGGCTTCGCATCACCTCCCGCATCAGGACAAACCCCCCTGAGGGTGCTGCTCTGCTGGTACGCCTCACGAAGGGCAACTACCTTCATGGTCGAGCTTGTTGCATGACCACCCCCTTGAGGCAGTCAGTCAGACGATGTGCACAACGTGCGCTCATGCGAACACCAGCGGGTGTCTCCAACACTGCACAAATCGCGGTCCCGCCAGAACCCGAATCCGTCGATCCTCTCCAAAGCGGACATGCACTCCCGAAAACATCGGAGTTTGCATGTGTCATCCCCAGCAAGGCAAACGTGCTCGAGACAAGGTCGTAGCTTGCGTGGATGACAGGGTGGTCCTTGGCAGTGTGCACCGCAACGAGATTGAGTGCATGCGCTCGGCAAGCCGCCCAGAAGGAGTACGGTGCGGTCGGAATGATCAAGCTACCGGAGTATCTCGAAACTTCAAACAGAGAAGACCTGCATGACGAGGACATCACCACCCACCGGGTCCCGCTGGGCTCCTTTTCTCCGCTTCTCTGCTTTCTTTTGACTGTTTGAGCTCCGTGCGGATCACGATGGGGTCACTTTCCATATTTTTTTGGCTAATGGTCCCACTGGTTGACTGTCACAAAGGTTCCCCAAAAACCGGCGAAAATCCGATCGGCCTTTTTTTTTTTTTTTTACGCACACGACTTTCGCGCGGAAAGTGTCATTCAGCTCTGCCAAACGTGCTCTACACACCACCCCCTTCATCAGGCAAGTGGGTTTGTAAGTGTGTGTGGAAGCGTCAACGCATCAAACGAAGTATCAACAGTAGAGAAAGAGCGGCAGAGTTGAAGTGACACTTTTTCCAGAAAACCGGAAACCGGGAAACCCTGGTTTTGAAAACCGGAAAACCAGACCTATCTTATCCCCTGGTAAATTGAACGTTTTTGGCCATTTGAAGCCACTGCGACCATTCCCGGGCCTCGGAAATCAGATTCTTGCCCCTCAAATGCGGTACCGGTCCGGACGAAAATCCGGACCGGAACCGCAGGTACCGCATGCAGCCGCCCCAGCGCCGCCCTCCCCACCCCCCTCCCCAGCCTGTCCCAGAAGAGGTCGCTTTTCCCATTGGTGCCTGCCTATGTATTGCCTCTGTTGTGCCTGCGCCTGTGCCTCCCTGCCCTGTATTTTTTTACCCTCACGGGTATCACGATACAGGGCAGTCCACCCCCTCCCCCCAAAAATCGTTCGCATCATCTTGGCGCCCATTCCTTCCACTTTCTGGATGTGTTTGGTATTTCCGAACGGAATTTTCCAGCGTCAAGACTGATACCTCGCCGTTTTAGAGTCAGTCACTTCTACCGCCGCTGCGATTTGCGATACGGTAGTTGTGCAGAAATGCTAACATTTAATTTGCTCTGTGGAACCTGGACTGCACCTTCTGGGCTGTGAGTCTGTAGATAGTTGGACAGTTGCGGAACCCATCCTTTGTGTGCCTCCGACTTGAGGAGCTGTCGACTTCAGAACCAAGGTTCAGAACGAAGATGACGACCTGCTGTGAGCTGCAAACCTTCTTGACACACCTACCGTACCTGCATTACACTCGTGGTAATTCCATACCCCTGGAAACAGGAGACCACCGTCTGTTCACAGATGGTCTTGAGCGTGGTAGCCATCTTTGCTATGGAGTCACGATTAAGTCTTTGTGGTCACGTGGGCCCATGAGCAGCGGATACACTTGGAGTGGAGGGAGGGGGTGCGGTTCTGGAAAAGCGGGTCTGAATCTGGTCAAGGACGACTGAGGGCTTCAGTTCGAGTTTAATGTGGGTTCAAGGGTACACAGGAGATCACTGCTTGCATATTCAACCTGCTTGTCATCCTCTGGTTACTGTTCAACGGCTCGAACTCCTCGACTTTCCTTGGCTGACTGAAATGAAACAATACGTATGCTGCTATTGTGTTGTTCCCCTGACAGAGGAACACAAGGGAAGGGTACTGCAGCTGTCCACGAAGTGGCTCGACGTAGCCACCTCACGCTGCCTAGAGGGTCGGTTCAGGTTGAAGCAGAGCAATTAAGTGTTAGGGGGATGCCTTTGGTCAAGGCCTTTTCTAAAAAAAATTGACCCACGGCGCCTGTGTTGTAGCTCGGTCTACGCCAGGTTCCACACCCCGTCATCGCAAAACGTACACATACACAGAGGCAGGCCTCTGTGGTACGGGAGCATGATGGGAGGAAATTTTGCCTTTTGGTCAAAAAGGCGCCTTTTTAGAATAAATTGACCCGCAGGGTGGCTGAGTCTTATCAGACAGGCCGACCTATGTTGATCAATGGAACCACACAACCTGTTCAACCTGCAAACCACCCGGGGTGGCGGCTGAGTCCTCACCCCTGCCGTAGCATGAGATAAGCCGACGTCGACCTCCGCTCCGGTCTCTCAACAACGGTCGTCACCAGTTGAACCGCGTCTGGGAAAGCCTGATCTTTGGATCTGGCCTCCCTGTTGTCACTGTGATTCGAAGAACTGTGGGGTTCAGAACCAAGGATGAGGAACTGCTGTGAGCTGCACACTCTCTTGACACACCTGCACGTATCTGCGTTACACTCGTGGGAAACCCGAACCCTGTATTTATACAGGAGACTTCCATCTGGGACAGTTTCTGTTCCAGATGAGCTTTGACAGTGGTAGCCATCTTTGCTATGGAGCCATCGTCATTGCTATCGTCGTCACTCGGACCCATGAGCAGCGGATACAATTGGTGTGGAAGGAGAGGGTGCGGTTCTGGATCAGTAGGTCTGAATCTGACACTGGGACTGAAACCCATAGGTCTGAGATGACTCAGTGCGGGTCAGGTCCGTATACCGGTCCACCGACCGGTACACGGCCAACCGGTCGGGACCCACTTTGCCCGGTTCGCAAATGTCGGTTCTGGAACCGGTTCGGGCGGAACCGGTTCACCGGCGGAACCGGTTTACCGGTGAACCGGTTCGTCCGAACCGGTTCTGGAACCGGTTCCACCGAACCGGTTCGCCGGTGAACCGGTTCCGCCGAACCGGTTCCAGAACCGGTTCAGCCCGTGCCAGCGCGTCGTGTACGCACACTTGTGAGCAGAGAAATGTCACGGCATCACCGATCCCATTTATGACGTGCTCCGCGTCACCACTGGAGCCCTCACCCATTCACGGGTGTTGAGTTTTTGTGTTGTGGAAGCGTCAACGCATCACAAACATATTACGAGCGAAGAGAGCGGCTGTCGTATATCTGATGGAGCTGTATGCAAGGGTGTAGGACTGACTGTTCCGGAGGGGGGGCTGTTGCGCGACACGCGCACTTCAACTGAAAAGCAAGAAGTTGCATCGGGTACTGCTTCCGTCGATATTATCACCAGTTTTTTTCCCGCCGGCACTCTGCCGCTGGCAGCGGAAGTACACACTGAAACAAGCGCATGTTCTACACCCCATGTGCCCTTCCCCCCGCGCCCCCACCCCGGCACGCACAACAACAAGAACAGTTCTACGTTCTACTCTTTACCCCCCCCCAAGGCTGGCAGCAAATTTTTACTGCACTTTACTGCACTTTATTATACTGCATTTTATTGTATTTTATTTTCCGGATTTTTGGATAAAGTGCATGGTCCTGAGTGGTGCCTTGGGCTTCGCATACGTACAGCTGGGAGGACCACTATGGACAGGCCAAATGCTGGAGTCACACCCACTTTACAGAGGTGCAGCCACGTCTGCAAGTTTGCGGACAGCCGCAAACCCGCAGAAGATGGCAAAAAGTACCGCTCCTGCACGGAGGTTCTCCTGAAGGTCACAGGGACGCACCAAGGCTCCGGCAGAGAATGCAGGCCGGGATGGATGTGCCCTGCCTATGTTGGGTCGGTGGGTTAGCAGGACCTGATCGGTGCGGCCTCCGCCTGGCTTCAGTCCTGCTTTGAGTGCTTTCAGTCCGCTCTGATGTCCAGCCTCCCCGAACGGGATGGTGAAGAACCCGTACGCCAGATCAGCTCAGCTGTACAACGTCCGAGGAAGGTGGACTGCCCACCGCACACCGCCGTGCTGGTCCGCCCTGCTGCGCCTGTGGTGCTGGGGTGCGCCTGCTGCCTGATTGGCCCCGGCGCTCGGAAGCAGCATCAAGCATGCCGAACAGCAGCAGGGCGGGCCTGGCGGGGGTACTGCCTTGGTGGCCTTGTGTTGGCCAGAGTGGGCGGATCAGGGTCCCCTGGCACGGCAGGTCAGCGTCCTGCCCACCGTCACGCCGAGCCACCCCTACAACACGCTCTCCTGCACTTTATTGCACTTTACTGCATTTTACTGCACTTTACTGCATTTTATTGCACTTTATTTTATTTTATGTTTTTTATTTTGCACATAACACACCTGTGTGGTACGGGAAATGCTACGAGGAACGCGATGGACTCGGGACTGCTGCTGGCCTCTCTTGCTATGGTTTACTTATGTTTCGTGCTCCACCTGCTCCACCTCATTCTGCACTTCAGATGATCCACTTCACGTGGGTTACGGGGTTTGGGACAACGATGATATGTTGTGTCCGACGACAAGGTAAGGTAAGCTCATCGAGGTACACCAAACCGGAGTTGTCAAATCAAAAAAGACACACCGCCCGAGAGGCAATTGGTGTGACACAACAGCGATGACACAACCACTCTGCCCGAGGGGGCGCGTTTTTAGCGACCGAGACCTCCTCTCCTGACTGAGGGACACACGATTTGACCGTCCGAGAGACGCAGCATTCTACCCTGCCCGAGGGGCACCCACTCTCCTGACCGAGAGACACGCAGTCTTGCCCGAGGGGCACCTGGTTTCCTGACCGAGACAATATTCTGCCCGAGGGGCACTCACTCTCCCGACCGAGAGACACGCAGTTTTGCCCGAGGGGCACCTGTTCTCCTGACCGAGACAATATTCTGCCCGAGGGGCACCCACTCTCCCGACCGAGAGACGCAGCATCTCGCCCGAGGGGCACCTGTTCTCCTGACCGAGACAAAATTTTTGCCCGAGGGGCACCTACTCTCCCGACCGAGAGACACGCAGTCTTGCCCGAGGGGCACCTGTTCTCCTGACCGAGACAATATTCTGCCCGAGGGGCATCCACTCTCCCGACCGAGAGACGCAGCATCTCGCCCGAGGGGCACCTGTTCTCCTGACCGAGACAATATTCTGCCCGAGGGGCACTCACTCTCCCGACCGAGAGACACGCAGTTTTGCCCGAGGGGCACCCGTTATCCTGACCGAGACAAAACTATGCCCGAGGGGCACCCACTCTCCCGACCGAGAGACGCAGCATCTCGCCCGAGGGGCACCTGTTCTCCTGACCGAGACAAAAATTTTGCCCGAGGGGCACCCGCTCTCCCGACCGAGAGATACACAATCTTGCCCGAGGGGCACCAAATCCCGACCGAGAAGACGACCCTCACACCATGCTCGTGTCAGGTCTCAAGAGGGCCGAAGCCGCGGTTGAGGACAATAACACCCCCACGCACTGGTTCTAATAAATGACGGCGAGGTGCACGGGGGGATCAGCACGAAGGAGGGGCGCAAAAAGATGGGGATGATGACGCCGTGGTGTTCAAGGTGGTCCTCCGCCGCTTATGAACGTGACAGCGGGACAGCGCTGCGCCCGTGGCCGCAGCGGATTGAGGACATTCCCATCAGCCATCGAGACTATCACCGCGCCTCGCCGAAAACCTGCTTCACGCTTGATCGCGCTCAAGGTTTCCAAACGCATACTTCAGCTGGAGGTTCCGTCACAGAGGCGCTGACAAAGGCGGGACCAAGAGCAACAGTCGGGTGCTGATAAATGGGTCGATACTGATGCAGCAAAGTGACGTCAGTGATATCCAACTCCTACTTTCCTGACCGAGACACGATCTTGCCGAGGAGCATCGGACCGAGACACCCACTTCTGCCTGAGGGGCACCTAGCCGAGACGCATTTTTCCTGCCCGAGGGGCATCTCGCCGAGACATTACCTGCCTGAGGGGCACCTGGCCACGACATACCTACAGCTTACGCTTGCGGGGCACCCTGCCTGAGGAGCACCTGGCCAAGACATACATTTCCGCCTACGAGGCACCCTGCCCGAGGGGCACCTGGTCAAGACACACACTTCCGCCTACGGGGCACCCTGCCCGAGGGGCACCTGGCCAAGACAGACACCTCTGCCTACGAGGCACCCTGCCCGAGGGGCACCTGGCCAAGACATACACTTCCGCCTACGAGGCACCCTGCCCGAGGGGCACCTGGCCAAGACATACACTTCCCGCCTACGAGGCACCCTGCCCGAGGGGCACCTGGCCAAGACAGACACTTCCGCCTACGAGGCACCCTGCCCGAGGGGCACCTGGCCAAGACAGACACTTCCGCCTACGAGACACCCTGCCCGAGGGGCACCTGGCCAAGACATACACTTCCGCCTACGAGGCACCCTGCCCGAGGGGCACCTGGTCAAGACATACACTTCCGCCTACGAGGCACCCTGCCCGAGGGGCACCTGGTCAAGACATACATTTCCGCCTACGGGGCACCCTGCCTGAGGGGCATCTGGCCGCGACATACACTTCCGCCTACGGGGCACCCTGCCTGAGGGGCACCTGGCCAAGACGCACATTCATGCCCGAGGGACACCGGGCCGAGACATTACATTCCCTGCCTGAGGGACACCTGGCCGAGACACATTCCTGCCGAGGGGCACTCACTCCCGACCGCGAGACGCAGGATTTTGCCTGAGGGGCACCTCCTCTCCTGACCGAGACACAACCCCGCCCAGCACAGTGCCGAGGGGCATTTACGCTTTCGACTGGAATACCGAGCCTGACCCGGGGAGACACAATCGTGCCACAATCGTGAGGGGCATACTCTCTTGATTGAGAAATACACCCTTTTTGCCCGAGCGACGGCACCTGAAGGCGGAAGGGTGGCCTGTCACACACAGCCTGCCAGATCCAGCTCGAGCACGGTGACGCGACGTGAGCTTTCCGAGGGCGACAGTTTTCGTGTACCAATGCAACGCCCCCGGACACGCCCCCGAGAAGCCGGCACGTCTGTCGTGCCCAGCTTATCTGCGCGAATGCCGACTACGCGCACCCCGGCGTCAAGCGGATGCCCGCACACGCCCCAAGCGGGGCATACTCCGTCGAAGCATAGTCTCCCTGCCGGGGGACACACATTCAAGCCTGCATTATTCACAGGGGTCAGGGGGAGTTCCGGGCGTCTGTGGCCCGGTGTTGAGACGTACGACCTCACAGTTCCATGCAGGGAAGGGGAGCTGCTGACTGGACACCTGCGAGGTGCCGTGGGACATACACAGAGATCAGGTATCCAACACAGCCGAGACGCTCTCCCAAGCTGCACTGCTCGGGGAGCAAAAGAAGCAGCGACTGAGAGACGCGTCCGCATCGCCTGTGTCAGCGGTGCCGCCGCTGAGGGGGTCCACCGAAACCGCAGCCATGGCAGCGGGCCGAGATCATTCCACAAGGTTGGGGGGCAGTCGGCCAGTCTTCCCGAGTACCCAGCAGCCTACTCGACAAGCCCGAACAGCGACTGCAGCGTGCGACAAGCTCCGGTCCGCGGGGACTCACCTCTCTCATTAAGAAGGCGACTCCGAGAATCCTTCTGGCATGCCCACACCTCCAGGGCCTCGAATTTCCTCACGCACCGGGAAATACGCCCTCCACACTGAGTCCGGGCGTTACCACTGAATCGACGCCACGTGGGGCCACAGGGCCTCCGTTTGATGCGCTGTCTACGAGGCGGGCGATGGGGCAGGTACAGTGGGGATCAGCCCAGTGGGAAGGGGGCCGCAGGAACGTGTTGTCCACCGCTCGAGCGGAGTTCAGGAGACGACAGTGCGCGCGATCGCCCTCTTTCACCCAGAAGGGCCGGCACCTCTCACACCTACCCCTGGGCACTCCATGCAGCGTCTCCAGTGCGCCATGAAGAGGCGCGTTGGGCTTCACCCCGCAACTCGCTCGCAGCCAGCGAAGACCGGAGAGGACACAGAGAGCCACAGAGCGATCGAGATCACGCCGGAAATCACCGGGTGTTGGCCGGGCTCCCGAAGGGCGAGAGTTTAAGACGGCCGGACAGTAGACTGCTGCGGAGGAGCTGGGAGGCGAGTTTCAGACTGTGATTTCTCGATCCGCTGAGCCCTGTCCCCAGGCGAGAGCTGCCGGGTCATGGTGGCTGAATATGCACGAGCGTCGCGGTGGTGGTGCTGGGAGCGCACCAGAGGACTGTCACGCTGAGGGGCTGGGCATGGCCACTGACTACCTGGATACGGCCGTCTCAGTGCATCGCCCGGGGTGCAAAACGACATCGAGGATGTCAGGAAGAAGGGTCATGTGGGCACACACCAATATGTCGGAGACGTGAAGAAGCCTCGAGGGGAAGGGTTCCCCAGGGGATGGAGGATCCCGAAGAGGTACAGGGTGAGGATTCAAATACCCGGAGTGGGAAACGCACCAGACGTCGGGGGTCAGCCAAGAGCGGGTGGTTGCAGCACAGGCGGGGCTGTGTGCAACCTTTGCCCCCTTAGTTTCGCCGGGTTGAGACGCATCAACTCTCTCGCCGGGTGCGGCAACTGGAGAGACAGGCATGTTGTCGATAGGGCACACCAAGAATCACGAGGCTGACCACACGACGGCGGCACACGGCCGAGGCAGGCGGATCCCCTCAGCGAGTGAGGTTCGATCGTTTTCCGTACAAGGTGCTCGTGACAACGTAGAAAGCGGTACATTACCATCGGAGGGATGCATACGATGGGCGACGGAGCCTGATCACTTCAATAGTAGACCGTTCGCGCGGCGTCCCTAAGTCCTTGGGTCCTAAGGGTCCTGGGTGGAAGCGTCCAATGCAACACTCACAGCATAGAGGCCAAGTGTTTCTCGTAGTATTTTGCACATAACACACCTGTGTGGTACGGGAAATGCTACGAGGAACGCGATGGACTCGGGACTGCTGCTGGCCTCTCTTGCTATGGTTTACTTATGTTTCGTGCTCCACCTGCTCCACCTCATTCTGCACTTCAGATGATCCACTTCACGTGGGTTACGGGGTTTGGGACAACGATGATATGTTGTGTCCGACGACAAGGTAAGGTAAGCTCATCGAGGTACACCAAACCGGAGTTGTCAAATCAAAAAAAAATATGGGGGGGGGGGGGGTTCAAAGTGCAAGAGGTGGAGCCCGTTCAACAGGTGGAAGCGTCCAATGCAACACTCACAGCATAGAGGCCAAGTGTTTCTCGTAGTATTTTTAAAATGCAGCATTTGTCCAGCCTTGCCCCCCCCCCTGCACACGGTGCAACCAAAGGTGCCCCCCCCCCTCCCCATCAGCTCTGATGCCGAATTAGTCTCATATCTGTTCCATCCCTGACCCCCCCTCCCTCTGCCGGTCTTGCGTCTATCTGGTTCAGCAGTAAATTAGCCAGAGGAGGTGGGGTGGGATGGGATAGCGGGGGCACACTACACGGCAGTGTTGAACGTCGGAGGGGCGGGGGGGGGGGGGGTAGGGGGGGTCACTGCTAAGGAAAAGTGGTAGACAAACAGCAAATTTTCCGACACCCCCATTCCGACCCCCGGAGAGCCTATTTTTGGGTATCTGTTGGCCGATATGTGGTGGAAAACAGGTTTTAGGCCCATTTCGGTGATTTTTGACACCCGGGAAGGCATTTTTCGCCCATTTTCATTTTTCCTACCAGAACTTGTACCTCGGGGTAGTAGCGTGGCTTCGTCATTTTTTGACTACAACCACTGGGAGAGGCATTGTATCAAGTTCCGCATACATATCGTCCAGGAGGTTCTCCTGGAGCTCAAGTATGGTGAATTCATCCTGGTGGAGCCCGCTCTCCTCGTCGCGATCCATCAATTCAGCACCCCGTTTCCTTCCCAGGAAGCTGCGGATCTCGCCCTGTTTGTGGGTCAAGTATCTCCCGGAACGCTTCCTGGGCAGTTGTCTGGGGACGCGGTAGCTTCGCAAATGCGCGCACACCCTCTGCCGAGGGTACAGGAGGATTTCCCCACCTCAGTATTCACTATTCCGCTTGTGTTGACCTGTGCGAGTGCAGTCACCGTTGAGGCTGTACACTGAAAGCGGCTGATCAGCTGTACTGTCACTGACGAGAGGAGACCCTCCAGCCAGTCGTGCACCACACCTGTTTGAATTCGATCCACACCGACCTCGGCTCACGTCAGCACTAGGGTGCGAGCGCTGCAGTGGAGTATGTGTTCGTACAGGGGCAACCGTGCCACCTGTGCTGCACCTTCACCACGGTGTGCTTCCGGTACAACAACCGGTAGGTACCTTCTTGTGCGATATCTGCGACCTGCAGCACCGCCATCTCACAGCAGGGCTTGCACCGCTGTTCCGATAGACTCCACAGGAACCTCTCGGCAGCTTTGAAGGGTGGAACAGAGCTTTTCTTGGCCCATTGCATGTTGATCGCGACGAGACCTTGCCCACGGGGGGTAGGCAAGGTACAAGTTGTGGTATGGAAAATTAGGATGGGGTCTGAGAGGGTAACAAGGCCACAGATCATGTTGTAGTGGGGGTATTTCCGGGTTCCGACACATTCTGGACCGGTTTTTCATATTTTTTTGGCCCAAAAATGACCTCCGAGGGAAAGTGGAATTTTGGGGTTTGTCCCCCCCAGTGACCCCCCCCTAGGGCAGTGGTGGCAGCGTACGGCCGTACGGTACGCGTACGCCGTACGCACTTTCTGAAAATCGCGCTGCGTACGCGTACGCAGATTTTGCGTACGGCTGGTATTCCAGGTCTCTCAGCACACAGTAGGCCACCCAGCGGGTGGCTGGGCCCTGGCCTTTGATCTTGCCTTTCACAGATGGTTCCTTGCCGCGCACGTGGCGAATAACTCGCAACACCTGCAAGTACACCCGCAATCACACTGCAAAAGGCACCACTTCCGACTGGAAGGCTCGAAGGCTGCCCCTGGTACACCTGAGTTCGACTGTCGGATTTGGTGTGCGGCCATGGCCGTCTCCTGTGCTCCATAGACTGCCGTACGCAGCGCCGTACGCGTACGCGTACGCGTACGCCGTACGCACTTTTTGAAAATCACGCTGCGTACGCGCACGGCGCTGAAGTAAATGACATGACAAGTGGTTTTACATGTAAAATTACAAGTGAAAAGTGGTTACAAGTGCCACTTGTAAAATTACAAGTACCACTTGTAAAATTACAAGTGCCACTTGTAACTTTTACAAGTGGTACTTGTAATTTTACATGTAAATGACATGTGCCACTTGTCATCTCCGCGGTTTCCTTCATACTCTACACTGTGATGGGGGGTTTTTTGGCAAGCGGAGTGGCAAGGAGGGGGGAGAAATGACCAGCAAACGGTGGGAGTGCAATGCAACAGCTGTCGAGATCGGATCGAGTGGACTGATTGTATTTTGTGCCGACGACGAGTCTCATTTTTTCAGACTGCAGGGTGTTCGTCCGACATGTGCCTATCCCTCAGTTCTTGTGAAGCAAACTCCTGCAGACACACAGGGCAGGTCGTGATGTCCAGCTCATCCTGGTGGACGTAGAGGGCGTGTTGGCTAAGTCCACTTCTGAACACCGTTTTCTCACACAAGGGGCAAGACACTCGACATTCACACTGCGCCCTCGGCCGGTGCTGTCCGTCGTAGTGGGCGTAGAGCCCGTAAACCCGCGCGAAGCTCTTTTCAGGGCAAACAACGCAGCTGTACTCTTCTGTGGCGGATGTCTCGTCGCCATCATCATCATCATCATCATCATCACCAGCCTCGCCGCTATTGCCGTCACTCGCAAGGTTTCCGTCATCACCAGCCTCCTCCCCGTCGGTGGTTCCTTGTGCAGGGGGCGTCACCTCCGTCACCTCCCAGGGTTCTTCGTCACAGATGCAAACCAGGAAAACATCGCCGTTGTTGCCGGGTTCTGCCTGAAATGTTTGTCCGTGACCATCTCTGCGGCGCACATGTGACCCGAGGCCAAGTTTGTCCAAGCGGACCACCAATTGACGAGCAGCCTTGAGCCACGTATCATTGTGAGTGATCACACACCTGCACAGGCGCATGGAATCGTAAGATAATATTTGGGGCCGCTCGCCGATGGTAGGAGTCAGTGGAGGCACTTTGCGCACGGTATTTTCATCCGTCAAGTGTTTCTGTTTCAGTTCATAGATCTGCAGATCACGCTCCATCGTCTGCGGGGATCCCCCACGTGTCCACCTCTTGCGCTCACCGTTGCCCTGTTCGAAGAGCTCGTCGGAGACGGTGACCCTGTGCGCATCCTGCTCATCAAACCAGTGTTCGAGAGAATGAGCATATGCCGAGCGAGTGATCCCGGGATTTGCCCACTCCAACAAGAAAATCAGCACATGATAGCTGATCACAGCGAATAGAAACTCTTTGCGGCAGGAACCTGTTGAGAAGTATCGCACTGGTATGTCTTGGTAGCGGAAGAAGATCAGCGATTGCATTGCGCAGCACAATGTCCGCTGATTCCCCACGGTGATGGCCTTCAAAGCAGCGAGTATCTCTCTTGCGTGCTTCCCAGTGAAATTTTTGCCCACTTTTCCAAGGATGGTTTCCTCCACCACTTTTGATCCCGGCAGCGTACGTAGAATGAGGCGCATAACACCTTTCGTGTCGTGAAGGGGGGGCGTCACGGTGTAGACAGGATTCGAGAATTTTGAAGCGATGCTACAAGTGAATCCTGCGGCATCCATCTCTTGGATACTACAGCGGTGGCAGTCATGCAGGTACTCCAAACGCTCGTCGATTCCTGTAAGGCAGAAGGCAGAACGATGCCCTGTCCCACCTACACCTTTGAAGAGTGACCACAACTCTAAGTGGTCACCCCCAAGCCGGAACTGGGTGATGGAAAAGGAGCAAGGCCCCTTCGTAAAGATCCCCTTCTGAACTGCCACAATCTGCCCCAAGGCATGGAGCATCCACCATTCGTAGAACAGGGGCTTGTGGCGGTCACACACTGTCAGAAAGCGGGACGCGGTGATCCCGTCCGTCAATGCGATTGCCAGTCGCTGCCTGCTCTTTCCTTGAAGGCTACCGGGTGTGTAGCCATCACCCGTGACCATGACTGTTGGTGGGGGGCGACCCGAGCGGATGGGGAAAGCCCTCAGCAGAAACTCGAGGCACCCCCGCATGTTCCCTAGCAGAGAGGGCGTCATCAGCCGGAGGGGAGCTTCATGCTTTACGAGGAGGGGGTATGAAAGCCCCATCGAGATCCCTGTCTCTCTGCGAACGAGTGAGCCCAGCCGTTCACAGTCGCGCAGAGACATGCCCAACTCTGCCCTGTGTTGTCGAATGATTTCACCGATATGCCTCACTGTCCCAGCGTGAAGCTGTCGTGGGCTCGTCATGGGAAGGGTTGTGTGTGTTCCTGTTGCAAGTCGAAGTGCGTGTGGATCATATGAATGGCAACTCAGCAAGCAACTTGATAGTGGGTACAAAAGCGTGTCGCAGGGTCAGGGGTTTCGGGGGTTGGGGGAGGGGGGGGGGGGTGTGTCTGCCCAATGTGTTACGTCTTTTTGATGTTTGCGCAGACGTGTTGCTGTTGTGGCCGAGACGCCGCTATCCCGAGAGATCCGACAGGAAAGACACAGGGGCGTCTTCGTTGGGGGTGTCCTCAGAGTCCTCAGAGTCCTCAGAGGCCGGCTCAGGCTTCGGGGTGGCTTCGAGGTTCTGGGGCATGATTGCGGACCAGCTGGTCTGGATGACCGTCGTTGCGGCCTGCTTTGTCGGAGGGGGTGTGATCGGCACGTCAATCCGTGTCAGCCCACTCAGCACCGTGACCTGCAGATTTCTGCTTGAATCCACAAAATGCGGAGGCGGCACAACGAGCGAGCCGCTGTATTCACCTGGCTCACACTGGTCCGAAGGACGGTCCCTGTAGAAGGTGTAGGCGACCTGCACCCCTTCCAGCGTCGCCGTCACCAGCTTGGTGAAGCCATTCTCGACGATGACGCTATAGTAGCGCCCGGTCTCCTGGTCGTGCACGCCCACAACGACGTGCTGCATGGCCGCCACCGCCGCCACTGCCTTATTCTTCGGACGCGTCTCGGATGTGGAGGCTTGTGCCGATGCCTTGTACATCTTGACCATATCCATATGGTCCAGGTCCTCCACCACCAGCTTGAGGCGCGCAAAACCCTCCGACTTCTTCTGCGTTGGCGTGGGGAAGGGCTTCAGCGCGATGCCGTGGATGGCCATATCATGGTTTCCGTCGATCCGAACCGTGTACAGGTCGCCGGATGCATCCTTCAGCGACTTGTATGAGGCCAGTGCATCGTATTTGCGTTTCAGCACCTTTGTTATCACTCCACTCTTGGGGGGGATGGTGGTCACCAGCACCTTCTGCAGCATCTCCTTCAGCACCGAGTGTTTAAACACCTCCCCCCCTTTCCTGGTGGTGTACACGGCCACAAAGTCCTCCACAAGCTGCTGCAGCTGGCTTTCATGCCGCTCATCATCCTTCCCCAGATCCCCGCTCTTCGTCCGCTTGCTGTTGCGCGTCGGTGTTGTGGTTGCCGTTCTCTTGCTCATGTTGGAGGTGCAAAGGTCCTTTTGTAAGTGAGGGTGTGTGTGTGCAGCAGGGCTGGGGTCGCGGGGGATAAACAAATGGAACAACACGGCTCGCCAGTGTTCAGGAAAGCTCGTAAATAACAAGTGGCACATGTCATTTACATGTAATTTTACAAGTGGCACATGTAATTTTACATGTACCACTTGTAAAATTTACAAGTGGCACATGTAATTTTACAAGTGCCACTTGTAAATTTACATGTAAAATTTTTTACATGTAAACCACTTGTAAAACCACTTGTAACAGTGGTTACTTCAGCGCCGTGCGTACGCAGCCACCACTGGCCTAGGGGGGGGGGGGGGGGGCTCCCTCTTTGTCTCAAGCCGGTTTGCCCCGGTGCACCTCTCCCTTTACCCCTTTGTGAAAAACCGTGCGAACGCAACGCGCATCTCTTGATGGGGTGCGTGATTCGCTTGCCGGCAAAGGGGTTCTTCGCACGAGGGTCTCAGCTCGGCAGACTGCATGCGCCTTGTGGGGGGCCAGTTGGAGCAGGGTTAGGGAGGTGAGGTGCCCACCGCCCCTGTCCCAACTGCCTCCTAGACCCCCACTAGGGAGCCAGGGTGGGGGCCCACCCTGCCGTGTGGGAAATGCAAAAAATTCACCGCCCTGTGTGTGTCATCAACAGGAGGTCGAGAGAAGTGTCTCTACGCTTTGTTCGGCACCTTTTTTTTTTTGCTGTGGCGAGGTTTCTTTCAGCGATGACGCTTCCAGGATTTCCACCCACATCAGTGTGCTGAAACATATGGCAATGCCGCCCATCCCCCAATACCCCACCGCCCCGGGATTTCCCGTTGTGCAGAGATCCGCCTTGTGCAGGTGCAGTATACGCAGTTGTGGTGACTCCAAAAAGGGCAACATTGCGAGAAGGTGACAGGAGCCTTGCCTTTTGCCTTCACCCTTCGGCGAATAAACCCCACCTCTCCGATGCCTCCCGGACGGTAGATGTTGACTAGGAGGAGGGAAGCCGTGCCGATTGTGATCTGTACATCCATTCTTTCCGTGCTAGATGATGCGTCGCTCCTGGACACCTCGACAGCGTGTTGTGGGTGGCGGACCAGCGCCAGCCGTTGTAGTTTCGCCCCCTCCCCTCACACGCGTGCGTTCGCGTTTGAAAGCCGTGTAGCCCGGGAAGTCGAGCTCTCCTGCCTGCGCAGCCTTCATCTCTTGTACCAGGCGGGTGGGTTGGGTGGCGGCTGTCTAAGGTCGTCTGCCCTCCCTTCTTCCCCCCTTTCCTCAGGGCCCTTGTCCCCTTTCGCAGCCCCCTTTTTTGCCTCCGTCCGATACACAGGCACTCCTGTCAGCCCTGATCACGTGCTTGCTGCACCCCCCCCCCAAAGATGGAAAAATACACTGACCCAAAATAATAAAATACAAAATACAATAAAATACAATAAAATACAATGGGGGCCTTCGCTACCAAGTGTGACTGAGTGAGAAAAAGTGAGCTCCAGCCCACTTCCCCTCACTGACTGACGAGCTGTGACGAGCAGTGACTGGTAGCGAGGGCCCCCAATAAAATACAATAAAATACAATAAAATACAATAAAATACAATAAAATACAATAAAATACTTGGTGCCCCTGATTTACCCCCTTTTCACTACGCACAAACTACGCAATCTGGGGGGGGGGTCTCGCTTTTTGGTCCCCCCCCAGTTTTTTTTTGGTCCCCCTTTCTGTGTGGCTACTGAGACAGGACTGGAGGCACTGCGCTGACCGAGAAAAAAAAATATTGCCAGAACTCACTATGTACCGTCCGAAAGAACAGGGGAAACACCTGGGCAAGGTTGCCCCATGCCCAGAAACACCTGGGAAGGAAGTGAGCTCCAGGAGCCGCGTAGTACCCCCTACACACTTCTACGAAACAACAGCTGCAGAGATGGTCCGGATGCCCCGAAAAAAAACCTACACACACACTCCATCATCCACACTGCACCTAGGAACAACAATGTCTGGGGAAGAGGAACAGCTCTTCACCATCGTTGCCTCTGTTGAGGGGTTGAGATGCCTCGCGGGGACCATCGCAGGATGTGTCACCCACGAGAAGCTGCTGGCGCTGCTTGAGGAGGTGGGGCTGCAACCGGAGGGTGACTGTCTCGAGGTGCATCTGCTGAAGGGTGGTGACGTTAATTCATTGGAGATGCGGCCTCTCCCAGAAGGCCTGTGGCAGAACGCGCTCCCGGGCTCGGCGCTGTTCCTTCCGGCGAAGGCAGAGACAGTGCCAGCATCCCGCCTGGACGTGCGCGACTGGGTCGACACCGCCATGCAGTGCCACACCCCTGTCTCTAACATCCACACCCTCATCACCAAGTTCAAGGGCGAGACGGTGACCCGCCATGCGGTGGAGATGTCGTGGCAGCAGTCGCTACTGCTACGGGATGTGTTGTTTTTACGGGAGACGCAGGGCATCCGGGAGAACGGCGAACTTGTGTTAATTCACGACCTCACACCAGTGTTTGCGGACCCGTCAAACACTACCAAGCTTGGGCACTTTACGGTGCAGTACAGGGTGAACGGGATCCTCCGCTACCACGTGCTCGCCACATATCTGACGCTGTCATCTGATGGACCCACTACCAGAGTTGACCTGGCCGTCGCCTTTAAACGGTTTTCGGACCTGGCCTCTTCAGGCCAGTTCTCCGTCCTCGGCAAGGATGACGTGGGGTTGTCCGAGGAGTCGTTCTCGGCTTTCTTTCTGGACCGCGGTGCCAGTCTGAAACCCGAGCTGCAGAGCGTTGTCGTTGTGTTCGAGCCCCACCACCGCCTGCATCTGGCCTTCCGGCGAGTCATTGAGCCTGACTTGCCCTTCATGACTCTGATGTGCTATGCTGCCAACTACTGTGCCGCAGCACCAGAGTTCGCCGCCTACCTCCACAGCACGGTAGGCATCACCATCAGCAGCTTCCTGTGGCAGCGGGCCACAAACGGCCGCTTCCTCAGTGGTGCAGCTGCCTGCTTCTCGCTGTCGGCTCGCTGCGGGGAGCTCACCGTCGCTGAGCACCTGCACACCTTCTTCTCGATGACGACGACGGAATCGTCGACAAAGAAGGTGGCAGTGAAAAACTGCCTTGCTGATCGCAGCGCCATCGACAAAGTGTGCCTCTACGGGAAGCTTTTCAGCAAGGTCTTGTACCCTCTGCTGACCACCATCGCAGACTCAGGGAGTTTCACCACCGACCCCAAATCGTTGGGATGGCTGCAGATGTACTGGCGCTCGGGGGCCTTCGACCTCTTCTCTGCGGCCAGGAGTGAAGCGACGCTGGAGGCGTGCAGCTCTGACGGGGACCTGACCGTCTTCCAGAGCGCCACTTCATGCAGGATGGTGACGGTAGGGCGGCTGCGCTTCCACACCTCGCCGCAGTGTCCCTCCCTCGACATCCGGGAAGTCAGCGATAGTGACCTGGACGGCGTCCGGCCGGATGACTTAGTGCAGCACGGCCTCGATGCCTACTTTGGGAAGCAAGGCATCCCAACCGAAAGCCGGCTCATGCCCGTAGTGTCCTTCGACAGCGGCGTGGAGTTCTTCCGCACCGCCCTGGTCATTATCGGGACGAGCATGCTGGTGGAAGCGGTGAGGTTCGGGGCAGCCAGCGAGGAGACACGCGCGGTGCAGCCGTCGGTGTCGTTTGGCCCGGCCCTCTTGGAAGGGATGTGCGGGAGGTCTAAGCGTGTCATCGAAGTGGCTGGACACTCATCCGTTCGTGACGACTTTGTCCGTGCTCACTGCTGTATTCCTGAGCATTTCTCTGATACTGATTTGAAAACTCTGCATGCTGAGGTTGGTGAGCCGAAACTCACTACGATAGTGCGTTCCCGTATTCCGGAGACTACGAAGGAGCGCAAGCTTCGGATTGGGAAGCGGAAACTTGAAGACTTGAAATCAGCATTCGAAAAAGAGGAATCAAGGAAGGAAAAGCGAATTGCAAGAGAGACTGCCCTCAATGACATTGTCCTCCGTTTTGATTATTCCGATAGCTTCACAAACTCGGAACTGATTAATCAAGCTCAAAAGCGTGGCAAGCGAGGTGTACAGAATGCCTCGAAATCACGGTTGATGCAAATCCTTCGTGAATTTGATAAAGCCCGCACAAAAGAAGAGCTGCAGGAGATTTGTGCCGAACGTGGGATTGAACGAAACGTTCAAAATGACCGCGTGGACTGGCTGCTGGCAGCTCTCAAGAAGCAGGATAAAAAGGATCATGCGTGATAAAATGAAAGGGCTGCTGCTACTCTTCACCCCCCCCCCCCACCCCCCGCTTTGATTTCGTTGCTGGATCAATGCAGTGCCTTCAATCACACACTTCGCCCACTCCAGGAGAATATTATACAAGGCCCAATGCAGTGCGTAACGGTGAAGTACAGCCTGCGGTATCGCGAGAAGGAGTTCGGCAGCTTTGCCGAGCCGTTGCTCGTGACGAGTGTCGACACGTTCGACACCGTGTGGAAGGCGTTTGAGACACGCCTTCCTCCCAAACAGGGTCGCAAAAAATCCGAGAGTGAGCGGGACTACAAGAGGCGCGTCCGAGCGATCTGGAGAGCGCACTCCTTTCTCTGTGGCAAGGACGCAGTCGTGGTTGGGTCGGTGCAGTTCGAACACGGGGAGAACACCTTGGAGATTGCAAGTGATGATACGCTCACAGCCTTCAGGGCGATGCAAGGTGCCACCCTGAAGGTGGCCCTCGACATTAAGGCGAGCGTCGACCGAGGGGTCGACGAAAAGCTGAAGAAGGCGCTGCTGGCACGGGACCCCGCGGGGTATACGGAGGTCACCGCCACACAGGCAACCTCCGCTGACAACGTCCAGGAGACGTTATCAGAGGGGATCACAACGGCACTAGAGATCTGTGTCACGGGATCCAGGCGCCCACTCTCCCTCGACGGTCTGGGGATTGTTGTTGGGCATGGTGTCGTTACCTGCAGCTGCAAGAAAAAGATTCCGAGCCACGTCGGAAAATTGAGCAGTACCGATGCATTTCTACGCCACGCAACGAGCTGCAAGACACTGAAGAAGAAGCTGGATCATCCCGACGAGCTGAAGCAGGCACCGCGCCAAAGGGCACCCCGAAAGACAGCTGCAAAGCCGGCGTCGAAACCCGCACCGAAGGCTGCCAGCGCTGCAGCACCTGAAGAACCTGAAGAACCTGCAGCACCTGAAGCGCCTGCACCCGCACTGACCCCGGAAGAGCAAGAACTCCTTGAGTTTGGGAACCCGGCAAAGAGACAGAGAACTGGCTGAGGCCGGAAAAGGGGACCAAAAAATGAGACCCCCCCCCCCTTTTCACTACGCACAAACTACGCAATATGGGGTCGTCAGGGGCACCAATTTAATACAATAAAATACAATGGGGGCCTTCGCTACCAAGTGTGACTGAGTGAGAAAAAGTGAGCCACGGCGCACTTCCCCTCACTGGCTGACGAGCAGTGACGAGTAGTGACTGGTAGCGAGGGCCCCCAATAAAATACAATAAAATACAATAAAATACAATAAAATACAATAAAATACAATAAAATACAATAAAATACAATAAAATACATAATATAATACACAGGCAAGGCCTGGTGGGTGACTCTCTGCGATCTCTCAGAATCTAAACGCCGGGTGGGGGATTTCCTGGGATGAGGTGCCGCTCTATTGGAGAGGGGGCCCGGTGCCTGCGCGCGTCCTGTCGTTTTGTAGCTGCTTGGCGGGGCTAGCGCAGCAGGTCCTACTTTTGCTTCTTCGGGCTCTTCACATGGAACATGTACTACACGAACATCAATAGGGCAAACAAACCGCGCACTGGTCGGGGTTGAGCGGCTCGTGACTCTGTGCTGGCGGCAAAAAGAGGCTGCAGTCTACCATTCACAGGGGCAGCCTGAGGAAGAAAGGATGAAGCTGGGGAACCACATGGTCCGAAGAGGAGTAAGGCACCCACAGGGGGCACGCTCTGGGACCCGGGCGAGGAAGGGGCCAGCTTCACCGGGAAAATCAGAAAAATCTAAAAAGTCACAGCACTATTCAGAAGCAACCGCTATTTGCCTGTATTTTGTTGATGCGTCGACGCTTCTACACACAAACCCTGAAATGATAATCAGGGGCTGGTGTAGAGCACGCTTGGATGATTGCTGTGGTGGGTGACTTTCTGCTCACACGAGTGCAACAAATAAAGGAGTATCGACGGCCAAGAGATTGCGTGGAGAGACGAACGAACAGCTCCTGACCCCGCCCCACACACAACGCGCAACACACAACACAATCCCCCACCCACCGAAGTATCCTCAGTCCCACGACGTCTCGCTGCCACTCTCCTCGTCCGCCTCACCCGCATCCGCGTTGACGCCGCCGCTCTCTCCCGCTGCCGGTGGGTCCTGCTCGTCGATCACCATCATATTCTTTTCGTCGTTCTCCAGTTCTTCGAGGTTCCACCACCCTTCCTCCACGACGGTCTTCTTCGCCTTCAGGCTGCGGTGCACAAGCGTGAGCTTGTGGGTTTTCGCAGCCGTCAGGCGGTGGCGGCGGTGCTCCGACATCCAGCCCATCGTCGAAAAAACTCTTTCTGCGGCGCTGGTGGATGCGGGGATGCGAGTGAGGATCGCAGCGAGGGGAGCGACCTGCGACGTCGGGTGGAGTTGTGCAACAGTCTTCCACCACTGGCACGCCTTTCTTCCCTGCGCAAGGTCCCAGAGGGAATCATCATCAAAACCCCCCGTTCGTGTTATGAGCTCTAGGAGCTCGGCTGCAGCCTCTGCGTTTTTGACCTTCTTGATGAAGGCCTGCGCCGCCTTCCTGACATCCAGCTTCAGCGTAAACTCCTTGATGAAGGTCGGTTGCTTCTCACGATCAGGGGCGAAGAAGAGTGGCGTCAGTGCTGTTGCTGCGCAGAGCCACCCCTGTTCGTGGGTGGTATACTTCTGCAGTCTCTTTTTCACCTTTTCCGTCACTGCGGCCAGCTTGGCCTTGTTCGCAGCGGAGGTGAGGTTGCAGGCGTTGAGGCAGTCGATGAGGTATGAAAGTGCCGGAATGATCATCCCAGCGGTGCATCCGTCCTGCTCAAGGAAGTTCATCACCTCCCCGACACCTGCCACAAAGGGTTTCAAGCCCATGAACACACCCCAGAACGTCGCGTCGAGCACCTTGCCGATTTCTGGGCAGGAGGAGCACACCGCCTCCTCTTGGTTCATGAGCAGCAGCGCGTTGCGGTTCTCTTCAACTTCCTTCCACACAGTTGAGAACGTGTGCCACCTCGTCACCGCCGGCTTCACCATCTTCTTTGATTTGCGGCGCCCGCACTGCTGTTGTTTCTCCGCATACGTTTTGGATAGAAACTCGACGTTGCGCAATTGTGATGACAGCGCAGAGAGAAGTGCGGCGACGAAGTGGAACTCGTTCTTCGCCTCGCGCTTCCTTTCCGTCCTCACCCCGATGCAGTCGTTGAGCGCACGTGCTACCGTGTGACACGCGCAGATGCACACGAACGGCGTCTGCCTGCCTGCTTCTGTCTGGAACGCCTTGAACAGAATGGCCGAAGCAACGGCTGTGGAGTCCCCGTCGACAAGGATGGCTACGATCTTCCCCAACACCTGCTCGTGTATCTTCTTGAGGTGGCCCAAGAACTCCGTCGCCCGGTGCCGCTTCTCGCTCAGCACACCCGACTGGAGTAGCACCGGGCTACCATCCCCAATCGCAGTGACTGCGAAGACCTTCTCCGACCGGTCGTTCTTCCACACATCGCACATGATGGCGATGTGAGCTGCGGCGAGGAGGTCTTTCATTTGAGGCTCCGCTTCTTCTTTGTGGATGCGATCCAACCACTTCGTTCCCAGCGAATGGCGCTTGGGGAAGAAGAGCTCCGGGGATAACCCCGGGCGGGTTGCGTTCAACGCCTCGAGGAAGAGCTTGTCTTCCACGTGGCTGAACGGTGTGCCTGAGCCAAAAAAAAATCTGGCCCAGGCAGCAACGATCGCATCCTTCTCGGCGACCGTGGGGGTGGGGCATGCGTTGAGCATGCGTGCGATCTTCGGCAGCGCCTTTCCCTCTGGTGTTCTTGATGCAGGGCGCTTTGCGGGGGTCGGCGCAGTATCCTCAGCCTTCAGCTCGTCCTTGGCGGCACTGCTGATCTTCTCGCATAGGCGGAGGTGCGCCTTCATGCGGGTGCCGCTCGTCGCCTTGACAAGTTCATCGCAGAACTTGCATTTTCTCCCCCCCGCTGCTTCACTAAAGTGCTTCTGTGACCAGCAGGCTCTCCTTCCCGCGGGCATACCTGGGCAGTGTGGCCTGCAGTGGAGGGTGTGCGGGTTGGTGTGGTTATCAAGTTTTAAGGCGGTGTCGCCCTGCACGGGCAGTAGCACCTCCCCTTCAGTATCGTAACTCCCTTGCTGCGACAAAGACACTAAATAGTCAGGCCGCTCCAAGAGTCTTGAGGGCTTGTGTGCGGGTTTGTGTGCAGGTGAGTGGTACCTTGTATTTTATTGTATTTTATTCAAATCCCGGCGAATAAAATACAATAAAATACAATTTAATAAAATACAATAAAATACAATTTAATATATTTTTTCCATCTTTGCCCCCCCCCCCACGCCATACCGAGTCTCCACAACTGCTCACTCTCGCACGCATGAGTCACATCCAGCGCCAACCCAAACAGGGACACGCCACACCCCCCACCGAGTCCCCCCCACGGGCGATACATTACACTACACTGCACGCTGTTGCCCTGCCCCCTGCTGTTGTCGCTGCGATGGACGCTGCTTCGTCCTCAGAGGAGGAGGTCGTGTGGCGGCAGTGCGTAGTGAAGGACGTGTCAGGTGCCTTGATCGTGCAAGGGGAGCGCGTGGCGGTGGACTCGGAGTGCAGCGAGTCCGTGACGGCATTCAGCAGCGCTGCGCCGTGTGATGAGGACGTTGCCAGCGCGGCGTCCATCGCTGCTGGGAAGACGAGGCCCCCCCTGCCTGCCTGTGTGGCGATCAACTCCTCCGGCGAGCTGCCCAGCTTTGACAAGCAGTTCCGCAAGGAGGCTTCGGCGGACGAGCTGAAGCAGCACGTGCAGGACCTCGCCAGCAAGTCGCAGGCCCCCAAGGCCCCGGTGCGCGAGCCGCCGCAGAGCGTCGGTGCCCCGGCGGTTCAGAAGATGCCGTCTGCCGACACCACCCCGCTCCGGAAGGAGACGTTCGACGCCTGCTTCGCAGCGTTGCAGAAGACCATCGCGGCTTACCAGACCTGATGCTGGGGGCTGGGGGGAGACAGACGACGGTGGGTGGTGGTGGTCGCGATGGTGGGGGGTGCAGCTCCACCTTTTAGATCCAGTGTTGGGCCTCTTTGAGGGGGGATGGTGGTCTTCGCTGCAGTGCCGAAAACACCAAGCTGAACTGCAGTTTGGGGGTTTTCCTCCATTTCCTCCTGTTTATTATGTGGTGAACACACACCCCTCCGACAACTCTGCCAGCGACGAGGGACCCCCCTGAGTGTGGGTGTCCTTTGGGTGATGTGGCGGGGTGGGGAGAGCAAGGATAGATACATACCGTCACTCAAGTAATGTTGGTGGGGTAATAACCCACCAACTTCTTCCAGAACCCCCAAATCCACCAAATTAGTACTCCACCAACATATTTACCCCACCAATTTATTACCCCAATGCGCATCGCTGACTACCGTTTTCGTGGCGAACGCCTAAGGGGCCCGGCTGATGGCTACGTTTTCCAGAAAATGCATACGGCGTACGCGTGGGCGTGCGGCGCCTGCAAACGGCAGTCTATGTAGTACAAGAGACGGCCATGTCCGCACACCAAATCGGTCGTCAACCTCAGCAGCCTTCGAGCCTTCGAGTAGGTAATCGTACCTTTTGCACTTGTGCGCGAAGGAACCGTCTGTGAAAGGCAAGAGCAAAGGCCAGGGCTCAGCCTACTGGGTGGCCTACTGTGTGCTGAGAGACCTGGAATACCAGCCGTACGCAATTTCTGCGTACGCGTACGCAGCGCGGTTTCAGAAAGTGCGGACGGCGTACGCACATGCGTACGCGCAGTCGGGGTGGGTGGGCAGGGGGCTCCAAATCCCAGGTGCCAGAAAAAATCGCCAAGTACAATGCGCCCCAGGGGTAATTATGTTGGTGGGGTAATAACCCACCAACTTTTTTCAGAGCCCCAAATCCACCAAATTAGTACCCCACCAACATATTTACCCCACCAATATATTACCCCACCAACAAAACTTGAGTGACGGTAAGTGGTACTAAATGCGTGTGTGTCTTTCCCCCTATGGCCACCCCTCCCCATGCCTGGCGGGCAGCCCCAGTGGCGGGGCTGCCGTGTGCCCTCAGGGTGAGCTTCTTCTAGCCTGGGTGGCGCCTGCTGTGGGGTTCTGCAGCGTAATGATGCCCAGAAGGTTGAGAGGGTCGGCAGTGGCGACACTTTTCTCTGCGTGTTGTCAGGCAGTTGCAGTGCAGACTGCACCAAGAGGCAGTATCATATTGTACCTTATCCGGGTCCACCTGACCCTTCCTTCGCATAAACATGTGTGTGCAACATCTCGCTCGCACAAACAAACCACTCCCTCCCCAGGACCTTTGCCCTCAGGCGTGGGCACTACCGGATTCTCGTAAAGGGGGTGCACCCCGCCAAATCTGGTTTCAAACCACCTCACCTTACACCACACAACACACACACACCGCCAGACAGGGCTACCCCACACAACCCTCTACACAGACAGCTCTCTCTGAAGAGGGAGGGGCAACCGATAGAAACAAGGGACGCGCACTCTACACGTTGACATACACGTTGCGCCCCCTTCCTCCACCCCTATACCTTTCTAACCGATCCCGTTAGATCCCCAACAACACAACGCTGCCCCCGATTTTATTTTCACATTTTTTTGTTCTACCCACACAAAGGCACAGAGAGCAGAAGCTGTTGCGTCTCCCGTTTCGCCACCGCCGCTCTCTCTCTCTCTCTCTCTCTCTTTCTTGCTCCCGGAAAGTTCTAACAAAGGCTTCCCCCTCTTCTCTGTTCGGCGCCCGCTGAGGCTTTTCGCAACCGAAACAGAGGCACAATGATGCGAGCGAGCAGGTCAATGTGCCAGAAGGCCATGGCGGCGTGCATCGTCCACGCTGCAGGCCCGCAGAGGCAAGGTATGTGCCGCATGTGTCTTCAGTCAGGCAAATCGCTGGCCTGAATGGTAACGAACACACTGTTTGGTTTATGTCGGTGTTTGATTCGTGCATGCAGTGCCCCGCTACCCCCCCCCCCCCCACCAGCACTTCTCCCCTCCTTCAGGCAGCATGGTACTGGACGTGCTTGACGCAGTCTCGAAGTACGGGGGTGACGTGCACTCCTCACGCGCAACCCTGCTGGGCCCCGACCTCTCGATGATGCTCGTCGTGAAGTGCGAGCAGGAGAAGGAGGCCGAGATGCAGCAGGCCCTGAAGGCGCTGGACCAGGTCAAAGTGTGCTTCCACGAGGCGTCCGCGCCTGACGTTGTCTACTCCGTGCCGCACCGCCACCGCATCAGGGTGCTGCGCATGACTGGTATGAAGACGCCTCGCCAGCAGGGTGTGGCGACTGCCTTTTAAGTGGCACAGCAAGGCCTACGTGGGGTGGTTGGGTGATACGCCTCCTATCGGCGTCTCATATGCAATGCCCACCCCACACCCACACCCAGGCCACGACGCAAACGGCATTGTGATGCACCTCAGCGAGTACCTCACGAAGAAGGGCATTCGGATCCTCAACATCGCGTCGGAGGTTGCGTCCGCCCCCTTCACAGACGACCCGATGTTCAAGCTGCGCTGCGTGCTGGATCTTCCGGTTGATGTATGGATGCCACTTCGCGCACTGGGCCCCCCTGCCCCTCACAGCATCGCCACAGCAAACGAAGCTGTACTCGATACACTCACACTCACACACTGGACTGTTGTTCGTTTGTCCCTCCACTCAACACTCAACACACCCAAACAGGTGCCCGAGGATGTGCTGGACGAGGCGGTCGACACTGTGTCAAAGCTTGTGGGCATCGACTGCTGGGTGGAGTCTGTCGAATAGGACCCGCTGCCTCACGGACCCAAGGCTAGTCGCAGGCCAACCGCCCCACAGGGCTGTAAGGCTGGATGCCACACCTCCCCCAGTCCCCCAGGGACAGGCAGGGGGTGCTCTCATACTCGATGCGGCATCACCCCCAGCCCCTGCGCACCACCGTAGCCTGCTCAGTTGTTACATACATTCGACTCCGTCTGTCCACCCGCTCAGCACCCCTGCCGCAGCCCCACTGCCTGTGGGGAACGGCAGGCTGCCAGGAGGGCGCTGTGCACCCAACGCTGTGCTAGCCCTAGAGAGCACCCTGCTGTGGCGGCGTCTCTGGGTGGGCTTCGCCACACCCCAGCCCCTGCCCCCTACCCCCCTGTGCTGGAGATGCGGTTTCTTCCGCCAGTCTCAACAGAGACCAGCGCACTGCGTCCCGAAGGGCGTCTGTGGAGGGGTCGAAGGTGAAGGGGCATTCCAAAGGAAAGGATGACCAGTGGTGGTGGTGGCGGGTGGTGGGGGTGGCTGGACCCTCTCACTACCACCACCGCCGCCCTCTAACCTGATTTGGCCTGATGGCGTGGAAGGAATAAATTTTTGCCAGGAAAAAAATTGCTGCAAAAACAAAAAAAAACGTGCTGTTGAGGGGGAGGTGTGCGCGCTGCAACGAAGGCATAAGGCGAGTGCCTCGGTCTATCTGGCGTGTCCGGGCCCCACCCGCCCCGCCCCCCCCCTTTTGATGTCTTGTGAGTTCGGCGTCGTCAACTGGGGGTGATCTCTCCAACACTACACTACACTCCCATCTAGACGAGACAGGATCCTCACGCGACGTAATAGAGCTGCAGCTTAAGAAGTCGTTGGTTGCCCCGACATAGTGGGGGTGCTCTGTCCATCACATCACACCCGCACAGGCAACACCAGCTCTCACGCAAGAGTTGCAACAATGTTTCATAAGACCGGGACTGCAGGGGAGCGTTCGTCGCTGATCAGCAGGAACAGCAGGACGCAGTCACCTGCGCCTGACGGGCTGGGCCTGAGCTGGAGTGGGATCACTTACGATGTGAAGAAGAAGAACTCTCCCCCCACCGCCATGGAGCCTGGGCTGGGGCAGGCGTCGAACGGGGCGTGGGAGGACTGCACCGTGCAGCAGGTGCACGGAGACGGCAGCGTCGAAGTGCAGTGGAAGCGCGACGGGACGTCGGGGCACCTGACGCCCGAGCAGATCAAGTCCACCGGGAAGAAGCGCATCCTGAAGGGGGTGACCGGGAACATCAACAGCGGGCGGCTGTGCTGCATCATGGGGCCGAGCGGGGCCGGCAAGTCGTCGCTGCTCAACCTGCTGGCGGGGCGTGTGGCGGACGGCGTCAACGGGGTTGGGGTGTCGGGCACGGTGATGCTCGACGGGAAGCCGCTGAACCCCATCGAGTTCCGCAACAAGGTTGCGTATGTGATGCAGGAGGACGCACTCTTCGCAACGCAGACGCCGCTGGAGGCGCTGAACTTCTCCGCGAAGCTGCGCAACCCGTCCCTCAACGCCGAGGCGCGTGAGTCGCTGGTGCGTGACACGCTTCACAAGCTGCGCCTCGACAAGTGTGCCAACACCTTCACCGGCAGCGTCATGATCCCTGGGCTTTCCGGGGGGGAGAAGAAGCGCACCGCCATCGGGATCGAGCTGGTGGCGAACCCGCAGTACCTGTTCCTTGACGAGCCGACCTCGGGTCTCGACAGCTACGCCGCGTGGATGGTGTGCGACATGCTGAAGCAGCTTGCCAACGGGCAGTACGACGGGGTGAAGCGGACCGTGGTTGCCACGATCCACCAGCCCTCGTCTGAGGTGTTTGCGCTGTTCGACGACGTCGTGCTGGTGAGCCAGGGACGCAACGTGTACAACGGGCCTGTCGCAGGGCTGACGGAGCACTTCGCCGGGGCGGGGTACCCCATCGAGTCCGGGTACAACCCTGCAGACCATGTGATGTTCTGCATGCAGCTGGAGGACGAGGTGCTCCACAGGCCGCAGGGGGACGCGGAGGAGGGGTTGACGAACGACCGCCCCAAGCCGACGATGCTGCTGGCGGACTACTGGAACACTGTCTCCGCACGGTTTGCGGTGACCCCGACCCACGCACCCCTCACGGTCCCCTCGGGGGACGTGGAGCTGGCACGCGAGGCGAAGTCGTCCTTCCTGACACAGTTCATCGCCCTGGGCCTCCGTGAGGCTGTGCACGTGGGGCGCGACAAGACGGCGCTGATCGCCCGCTTCGGGACGACCATCTTCATCAACCTGCTTGTGGGGCTTGTCTTCTCCAACGCCGGTTCCCCCAGCAAGGGCTACCTCGATGCCGAAGGAATCCAGTCGCACTTCGGTGCGCTGGCGCAGATCGCCATCGGCGGGATGTTCGGGCTGGCACAGCCCATGATGCTGTCCTTCCCCTTGGAGAAGCCTGTGTTCCTTCGTGAGTACGCGACAGGCACATACAGCGCCCTCCCGTACTTCTGGTCGAAGCTGATGGTTGAGATCCCGATGTCCATCGCACAATCCCTGGTGCTGTACTTCGTGACGTACTGGCTGATGGACCTGCAGGGCCCCATGCCCTATCTGGTGCTGGCGACCGCACTGCTGGGCCTGGTGTCTGCGTCGACGGCGCTGCTGATCGGGAGCATTGCGTCGAATCCGCAGATCGCCATCCAGCTCTCCCCGCTGCTCTTCGTCCCGCAGATCCTGTTTGCAGGGATTTTCATCCCCACCTCCAGCATCCCGAGCTTCCTGCGCTGGGCACAGTACCTCTGCTCCCTGAAGTATGGCCTCAACCTGATCACGATTGCGGAGTTCAGCAGCGTCCCCTTCTCCTCCAACACCACGGAGCACGCCGAGGCTGTCTTCTCCCGCGATGCCCTCTTCGACAGCATGGACATCAAGAAGGACTGGGAGTGGGCCTATTTCGGGATCATGATCGGTGTCTTCGTGCTGTTCCGTGTCATGGCTTTTATCATCCTTGCGAGGAAGGGCAGCCGCCTGCAGGCCTGAGCTCACGCGGGACACAGGCAATGGGCCACCCTGCTCGGTGGTGCCTGCATCGGCAGCAGGCACACAGCCTGCTGTGCCTCCACATGTGATCGCCGCTCTACGCGTCATGCGATGGCGCTGTCGAAAGGAACACTCATCCAAAAGAGAGAAGCCTGCAGCAAAAAATACACCCCCGCCCCCCCGCCGGGTAGAATTATATTAAGTGCGCTTTCTGAAACCCCCTCTTCTGTTGTGCGTGAGTTTTTGTTTCACACGATGTTTGTTTTTTAACAATATCACCCACCCTTCTCCCCCTCCTCCTCCCCGCCCCCGCCAGCAGCCGCGCCATAAACACACGCAGGCCCACCCCCCTCCTCTCGCCTTGTTTCAAGTCAGGTCGAGGCCTGCTTTGCGAGCAACACGGGGGGGGGGGGGTGCCCTGCCGGCTGCGGTTCTCGAAGACCCACCTCCCCTGCGTTCACAGTCTCCCGGTTGTATGTTTTGATCGGGTGGGCGTCGTAAGGTGCTGTATAACGATAGTTCAGGTAGATCTGAAGCTGAATCCGGCGCTGCCACGAGGCTGTGGGGCGTTGTGCCTGAAGCCCTCTCTGGTGGGCACAGGCCTGATGAGGTCAGAGCCACTCCTGCCCACCCCACCGTGTTGGACATTCATTGCGGTCATAACGTCGGACGTGACGTTGGCGCGCATGCCACTCGACCCATATTCCCCTTTCCCTCCACCTGCCCTCAGAGGGCGAGGTTTCAGGCAGGCTGTAGAGCCTGCCTCCTGTGGAATCCGGCAGTGAAATCCTGCAAGAAAGTATAACGAAAGCCGAATAACGCATGTGGTGACGTTTCATCACCGTCTTTTTTTTTCCAAGGAGGGAAAGAAGCAAAGCGAACTAGAAGAAAAAATCAGTCGCGCAAATCTTTGACAGCGTGCCCCTCTCACCGGGGGGCTGGGGGCAAACAAAAGAAAGGTTCAAAGCGTTCAAATCGTTCAGAAGCAGGGAGGGGTAGGGAGAGTGCAACTCCGCTGGGGCTGCGTTGGGTGTTGTTTGGACTCCGAACATCACCCCCATATCCCACACACACACAGCCTGTCGAGGCGGGTGCATGATATTTTATTCAAGATTCCGTATCCTCATTGGCTCCGACTTTGCCGTTTAGAAAGGGTCCCATCCACGGGGGGGGGGGTATTGAAGAAGTAAATCAACAGAACGGGGGTTTCGCCAATTCCCTTTCGGCGAATCGTAGAAATTAATGATGGTGAGTTTTTGACCCCCCCCCCCTCGATTCCGAATTATACTTCGTCTGCTTTGTGCATGGGTGGGGATGGGGGGTGGGGGGGAGGGGGTGGGTGCTGCGAACACAACACACCATTCTATTCTACTTTCCGGGGCATGCGGCACCTGCAAGTGGGGGAGGGAGGGGGGGAGGGGGTTAAAAATACTTCCTCATGCGAACCCGACAACACGCCTCCTTGCGGTAGGGATGGTGAGGTGTGGCTCGCCGCCTGGATTGGGCGAACGCCCTGCACCGTCACTGACTTGCTGTGGGCGGGCTCCCGCCTGCCTGCAGTGGGGCAGTGAGCTGTTGTGGCGAGGCGTGCACTGCCCTCCAGTCACGGGCCCCTCCTGCCTCCTCGGCTGTCGACACAGGGCGATGTACAGAGGACACACAAGAGATCCAAAGTGAACAGTGGCCTCAACCTTGTTGAGTGGAAAGATCGCATCAAAATAATGCATTAGAGTGTTCGGTGCGTTCTGTTCTCCATGACGGGAGGGGGAAATATTTTCACGTGTGGTTTGTCTCAGTTTTTCTTTGTCGGACAGCCTGTGTGGTGGGTTCGGCTGCATATGGCTCCTGTGCGTAGGTGTATTTTGCAATGTCTAATCGTTTTCTTTTCTGCCCAAATTTCACCACCGCCCCGCCCCGCCCCGCCCCACCCTTTTTCTTCTTTCGCACACTCGTGTGAGCAGAAAGTCACCCACCACAGCAATCATCCAAACGTGCTCTATACACTAACCCCACCCTTCATCAGGCTCAGGGTGTGATTATCATTTCAGGGTTTGTGTGTAGAAGCGTCAACGCATCAACAAACGAAATACAGGCTAAGAGCGGTTGCTGCTGAATGGTGAAGTGACTTTCTGCTCCCCTCCCTCTCTTCTCCCTCCCGCTGCGCCGGCAACAGAAGTTTGGAACGACATTACGGCGGTGCCTTCGGTGCTCAGCGCACGCTCCTACCTTACTTTCATTTTTTCTCATCCACGAAAAACGGCGGGGCGATGAAGATCGCGGCAATCAACGGAGGCAAGGGGAACAACATGAAGCTTGAGGAGTATCACTGCCTGTTCTCAGGACCGGGCTGCCACAGCTTTGATATCTTGGGGTGTAGTCATTTGCAGCTGTTGCTCAACACGGTTGGCTCGACCTGATGGCGTGATTTTCCTGGCGTGCGTCGCCCGCTCCACATTGCAAAACCAAAGAAAATGGAACGCACGGTCTTTCCAACAGGGAACCGTTTCAACCCCCTCGAACGGTTTCCATGGAAAATACCAGTGCCCCCACCCCCCCATGCCATTGTCCTTGCTTCCGTTCCCCGCCACACACAAGCACGCACTCTCTCTAGCCTCTCTCTATCTATTCTGAAACTTCTCCGCCACCTATCTCCCTTTAGCCCTTTGGGTACCCCCGCCTGGTTCTGAGAGAAAGCACATCCGCCACCCGCATTCGTGTGCTGTGCCTTGCGCGCACCGAAGGGGGGACAAGGTTGTGTAATAGCCAGGCGGGGGCCACCCACTGACGACACCCGGCAGAGGGCATTGAGCTGGAGCACAGCCGTGCCTCCATCGGGGTTTCTTTCCCATCAGCAAGGCAGCCCTGCAGCCCTGCCTGCCCCTCCCTGAAGCGGCTGCGCTGCTCCTGCAAAACGTGATATCAGACCTGGCCTCCACACACATGGCCCAGGCGTCGAGGCGGTGTTCACACGGGCGCCACACTCCTTGCCCTGTGTGAATGACACCCCGCGCAAAGAAAACAATCAGCAACAAAACACAGCCTCTCGTCAGTGAAACAGCGAAGGCGTGTGTTTGAGCCTCTTCGCGAAAGGGCTTCGCACTTACCCCTCCCCTAGGCTAGACTAGGTTTCCCCAACCCACTCGCCTCCTATTCACGACACACAGCACGACCCTTGTCTTTCTCTTCTCTTTTATCGGAGAGTTGAGGGGAAGGGGGAGGATTTCAGGAGAAGAGGGGGCGTGCCAGCATGCATGCATACAGCACGCTGCAGGCCAGCCCCCCCGCCTCCCCCGCCCCCTCCTCACCTCACCTGTTTGCTGCAGGCGTGCCAGAAGTGTGTTTCCAAACGCATCGATGATGCCTTTTGTTGTTCTTCCCCACCCCCACCCCCACCCCAGCACTCACAGCGTGGCTCACAGCGTGGCTGGGACCCATCACCACCTGCCGCTCCACGGCAGGCCAGGAGGAGGTGTGAGCGCCCCCTCCAGTGTTACGGAGCAGCGGGACATTCCCCCCGCAAGAGCTCCTGAAGTGTAAAACAGGCTGAACCGGCTCGCTTACTTCCGCAAAACAAAGGGCAGCAGAATTTAACGGCTCGGGGGGGAGGCAGCCCCTTATCTGACGAGAGGGGGGGTGGGGGGGCGGGTGTCGGGGAAGTGGTGTTGTTGTCGCTGAGACGCCCGCACCCAACCCACCCCACTTCCCACCACCCCCGTCGCCTGCACTTGCACAGTGGATTTGGGGCACTCCCCCCTGCCAGCACCACCACTCCGCCTCCGTGCGGGTCGCCCCGCAGTATCCGCCAGCATCCGGAACTTGCCGTCCCCCAGCCGACGCCACACAGCAGGATGCGGCGTGTGGGGCAGCGGTCCCAGGATTCATCGTCCCCCGGAGACACCGCCTTCCACGCCGCCCGAAGGTGTTCCCTGGAAACCTCCACCCCACCCCCCGAGACCCCCTTGAGGGTCTCCAACACGTCCGCCCCTCAACTTGATGATGTGCCCCAGGCACGCTAGGGTGTTCGCGATGTCGATATTGTTGCCTGGACCCACCAGGTGCCCTTGTTATCCCCCTTGAGTGGCTCCCGCCGCCCGCCCCTGTCTCGGAGCCAGTCACCGCCTCCTCTTGTCGCATGCGCTTTGCGTACTCGCCGACGTCGGGCATCCTGCGCACACGGAGTAAGGTGTTCAGCACCCGGTTCACCGCACCAACAACAAGGTTCCGCAGGGCGCTGCCAGCTGCTGCGCCTGCGAACGGCTCGCCCGAGTTCGTCCTCCAGAGCGGCGGCAGCCTGCGTCGGGACGAAGCGCTCGACACCTCCTTTGTGCTCCCGTGATCAGCGTGCTCGTGTGAAGCCGCCTGGGCCTCGACGTTGGCACTGCTGCAGCTTGCTGAGGGTTAGGTGCTGCGCCACCTGGCTTCGGCACCACCACGACCGCCTTGTCTCTCCATGACAGCACACACCCGCACAGGCAACACCAGCTCTCACGCAAGAGTTGCAACAATGTTTCATCTGACCGGGACTGCAGGGGAGCGTTCATCGCTGATCAGCAGGAACAGCAGGACGCACTCACCTGCGCCTGACGGGCTGGGCCTGAGCTGGAGTGGGATCACTTACGATGTGAAGAAGAAGAACTCTCCCCCCACCGCCATGGAGCCTGGGCTGGGGCATGCGTCGAACGGGGCGTGGGAGGACTGCACCGTGCAGCAGGTGCACGGAGACGGCAGCGTCGAGGTGCAGTGGAAGCGCGACGGGACGTCGGGGCACCTGACGCCCGAGCAGATCAAGTCCACCGGGAAGAAGCGCATCCTGAAGGGGGTGGCCGGGAACATCAACAGCGGGCGGCTGTGCTGCATCATGGGGCCGAGTGGGGCCGGCAAGTCGTCGCTGCTCAACCTGCTGGCGGGGCGTGTGGCGGACGGCGTCAACGGGGTTGGGGTGTCGGGCACGGTGATGCTCGACGGGAAGCCGCTGAACCCCATCGAGTTCCGTAACAAGGTTGCGTATGTGATGCAGGAGGACGCACTCTTCGCAACGCAGACGCCGCTGGAGGCGCTGAACTTCTCCGCGAAGCTGCGCAACCCGTCCCTCAACGCCGAGGCACAGGAGTCGCTGGTGCGTGACACGCTGCACAAGCTGCGCCTCGACAAGTGTGCCAACACCTTCACCGGCAGCGTCATGATCCCTGGGCTTTCCGGGGGGGAGAAGAAGCGCACCGCCATCGGGATCGAGCTGGTGGCGAACCCGCAGTACCTGTTCCTTGACGAGCCGACCTCGGGTCTCGACAGCTACGCCGCGTGGATGGTGTGCGACATGCTGAAGCAGCTTGCCAACGGGCAGTACGACGGGGTGAAGCGGACCGTGGTTGCCACGATCCACCAGCCCTCGTCTGAGGTGTTTGCGCTGTTCGACGACGTCGTGCTGGTGAGCCAGGGACGCAACGTGTACAACGGGCCTGTCGCAGGGCTGACGGAGCACTTCACCGGGGCGGGGTACCCCATCGAGTCCGGGTCCAACCCTGCGGACCATGTGATGTTCTGCATGCAGCTGGAGGACGAGGTGCTCCACAGGCCGCAGGGGGACGCGGAGGAGGGGTTGACGAACGACCGCCCCAAGCCGACGATGCTGCTGGCGGACTACTGGAACACTGTCTCCGCACGGTTTGCGATGACCCCGACCCACGCACCCCTCACGGTCCCCTCGGGGGACGTGGAGCTGGCACGCGAGGCGAAGTCGTCCTTCCTGACACAGTTCACCGCCCTGGGTCTCCGTGAGGCTGTGAACGTGGGGCGCGACATGACGGCGCTGATCGCCCGCTTCGGGACGACCATCTTCATGAACCTGCTTGTGGGGCTTGTCTTCTCCAACGCCGGTTCCCCCAGCAAAGGCTACCTCGATGCCGACGGGATCCAGTCGCACTTCGGTGCGCTGGCACAGATCGCCATCGGCGGGATGTTCGGGCTGGCACAGCCCATGATGCTGTCCTTCCCCTTGGAGAAGCCTGTGTTCCTTCGTGAGTACGCGACAGGCACATACAGCGCCCTCCCGTACTTCTGGTCGAAGCTGATGGTTGAGATCCCGATGTCCATCGTACAATCCCTGGTGCTGTACTTCGTGACGTACTGGCTGATGGACCTGCAGGGCCCCCTGCCCTATCTGGTGCTGGCGACCGCACTGCTGGGCCTGGTGTCTGCGTCGACAGCGCTGCTGATCGGGAGCATCGCGTCGAACCCGCTGATCGCCATCCAGCTCTCCCCGCTGCTCTTCGTCCCGCAGATCCTGTTTGCAGGGATTTTCATCCCCACCTCCAGCATCCCGAGCTTCCTGCGCTGGGCACAGTACCTCTGCTCCCTGAAGTACGGCCTCAACCTGATGACGATTGCAGAGTTCAGCAGCGTCCCCTTCTCCTCCAACACCACGGAGCACGCCGAGGCTGTCTTCGCCCGCGATGCCCTCTTCGACAGCATGGACATCAAGAAGGACTGGGAGTGGGCCTACTTCGGGATCATGATCGGTGTCTTCGTGGTGTTCCGATTCATGGCGTTCGTCGTCCTTGCGAGGAAGGGCAGCCGCCTGCAGGCCTGAGCTGCGTGCGGCACAGGCTAAACGCCCGCAGCCACCCTGCTCGGTGGTGCCTGCATCGGCAGCATGCGCTTCATGCGACGCTGCTGCGAACACAACACACCATTCTGTTCTACTTTCGGGGACATGCAGCACCTGCAAGTGGGGGTGGGGCTGCCGACTTCCTCATGCGAACCCGACAACACGCCTCCTTGCGGTAGGGATGGTGAGGTGTGGCTCGCCGCCTGGTTTGGGCGAACGCCCTGCGCCGCCACTGACTTGCTGTGGGCGGGCTCCCGCCTGCCTGCAGTGGGGCAGTGAGCTGTTGTGGCGAGGCGTGCACTGCCCTCCAGTCCACGGGCCCCTCCTGCCTCCCTATTGTCCGTGTCGGCTGTCGACACAGGGCGATGTACAGAGGACACACAAGAGATCCAAAGTGAACAGTGGCCTCAACCTTGTTGAGTGGAGAGATCGCATCTAAAGGAAGTCATCAGAGTGTTCGGTGCGTTCTGTTCTCCACGACGGAGGGGATAGTATTTCTACGAGTGGTTCGTCTCATCAGCTTTTCTCTGTCTGACAGCCTGTGGTGCAGCACATGTCTATCCCTTCGTGCGTAGGTGCATTTTTGCAATGCCCATCTTGTTTTTCTTCCCAAGCTTCACCACCACCTTGTTCTTCCTGCGCTCCCATGCCCCCTCCCTCCCTCCCTCCCCGCTGCACCGGCAACAGAAAGTTGGGTTGATTAGGGTTAACACCGTTATGGCGGTGCCTGACCTGACTTTGGTGGTGGGAATCAGCCAATACAAATCCCCATTTGCGGTGTCATGGCAAGAAACAAACGAATGGGAAGCACGCCGTGTTTCCCAGAACACACAGCCTCAGAGCAAAGCGGGAAACGTTTGAACCTTCAACTTTTTTGGAACATGCCATTGTCCTTGCTTCCGTTCCCCGCCACACACAAGCACGCACTCTCTCTAGCCTCTCTCAATCTATTCTGATACTTCTCCGCCACCTATCTCCCTTTAGCCCTTTGGGTACCACCCCCGTCTGGTTCTGAGAGAAAGCACATCCGCCACCCGCATTCGTGTGCTGTGCCTTGCGCGCACCGAAAGGGGGACAAGGTTGTGTAATAGCCAGGCGGGGGCCACCCACTGACGACACCCGGCAGAGGGCATTGAGCTGGAGCACAGCCGTGCCTCCATCGGGGTTTCTTTCCCATCAGCAAGGCAGCCCTGCAGCCCTGCCTGCCCCTCCCTGAAGCGGGCTGCGCTGCTCCTGCAACACGTGATCAGACACCCATGGCCCAGGCGTCGAGGCGGTGTTCACGCGGGCGCCACACTCCTTGCCCTGTGTGACACCCCGCGCAAAGAACAATCATCAAGAGAACACAGCCTCTCGTCAGTGAAACAGTGAAGGCGTGTGTTTGAGCCTCTTCGCGAAAGGCTTCACACGAACCCCTCCTATTCACGCATGTGCACACACAGCACGACCCTTGTCTTTCTCTTCTCTTTTATCGGAGAGTTGAGGGGAAGGGGGAGGATTTCAGGAGAAGAGGGGGCGTGCCAGCATGCATGCATACAGCACGCTGCAGGCCAGCCCCCCCGCCTCCCCCGCCCCCTCCTCACCTCACCTGTTTGCTGCAGGCGTGCCAGAAGTTTGTTTCCAAACGCATCGAGCAAGTATGAAGCTAAATGTGGAGTCCAAGTCCCGATTCAGGATTGCACTTTTTTTCTCTTTGGGTTTTTATAGGGAGGGAATTTTTTTTTCTCCTTGGGTTTTTTAGGTGGGATTTTTTCCCCACAGGTTTTCTGGGTGAAGTTTTTCGGGGGCAGGTGGTATTCTAGTGGGGGATGAGGATGAATCCTCCGGACACCCGCCCCTTTTTCGGTTGTTCCAGCCAAAACCCGGCGTTGTTCCCCAGTCAAGAGCCAGGCGTTCACTACCGTGGCCTCCGGCGGCTGGGGGGCTCCGCCCCCCAGACCCCCCTGTACCACTAGGCTGGAGCGTGTGCCTGTCTTGTAGCCAAGTCCTTTGGGTTCACATCAGCGAATGGGACCCAGACCACTCTCAGTAGCCTCAGGAGGACGCAGCCAACAATCTGTACGCCCGCAACTCCCACGCGCTCCCACTACGGCGCAAGGAACAGATACTCACTACCGTGGCCTCCGGCGGCTGGGGGGCTCCGCCCCCCAGACCCCCCGTATGTCGAGCAACCAAATCCTTGAGCTTGTGCCACTGGGCATAGGAAGGGGTCGTTACAATAACGCCCCGAAAACCCATTTTTGGCACCCCTTGCCTGGCATGTTGCTGTTGTGTTGCCACTATCTCTCATCACACAGGGCGTCCAATACCCACACACCACACTCACACTGGTTGTGTGGTGGGGATGGGGGGATTTTCTTGCCCGCGAGGGGGATTGCGCGCCATTTCCCCCCCGAAAAACCCTTGGAGAAAAAGTGGAATCCCGACCCCTTTTTGGGCCCAAAAAGGCCAAAGTCCCAGGCATACTTGGCATCGAGGATGCCTTTTGTTGTTCTTCCCCACCCCCACCCCAACACACCCCAGTTCCCACCCCCCCTGTCCTGTGCAGAATTTAACGGCTCGGGGGGGAGGCAGCCCCTTATCTGACGAGAGGGGGGGTGGGGGGGCGGGTGTCGGGGAAGTGGTGTTGTTGTCGCTGAGACGCCCGCACCCAACCCACCCCACTTCCCACCACCCCCGTCGCCTGCACTTGCACAGTGGATTTGGGGCACTCCCCCCTGCCAGCACCACCACTCCGCCTCCGTGCGGGTCGCCCCGCAGTATCCGCCAGCATCCGGAACTTGCCGTCCCCCAGCCGACGCCACACAGCAGGATGCGGCGTGTGGGGCAGCGGTCCCAGGATTCATCGTCCCCCGGAGACACCGCCTTCCACGCCGCCCGAAGGTGTTCCCTGGAAACCTCCACCCCACCCCCCGAGACCCCCTTGAGGGTCTCCAACACGTCCGCCCCTCAACTTGATGATGTGCCCCAGGCACGCTAGGGTGTTCGCGATGTCGATATTGTTGCCTGGACCCACCAGGTGCCCTTGTTATCCCCCTTGAGTGGCTCCCGCCGCCCGCCCCTGGCTCGGAGCCAGTCACCGCCTCCTCTTGTCGCATGCGCTTTGCGTACTCGCCGACGTTGGGCATCCTGCGCACACGGAGTAAGGTGTTCAGCACCCGGTTCACGCACCGACAACAAGGTTCCGCAGGGTGCTGCCAGCTGCTGCTCCTGCGAACGCCTCGCCCGAGTTCGTCCTCCAGAGCGGCGGCAGCCTGCGTCGGGACGAAGCGCTCGACACCTCGTTTGTGTTCCCGTGATCAGCGTGCTCGTCTGAACCCGCCTGGGCCTCGACGTTAGTTGCAGCTTGCTGGGGATAAGGTGCAGCGCCACCTGACTTCGCCCCAGTCAAGGGCATCTCGCAGGGGGGGTTCCCGCACCACCACGGGGGCCTTGTCTCTCCATCACATCACACCCGCACAGGCAACACCAGCTCTCACGCAATGTTTCATAAGACCGGGACTGCAGGGGAGCTCTCGTCGCTGATCAGCAGAGACAGCAGGACGCAGTCACCTGCGCCTGACGGGCTGGGCCTGAGCTGGAGTGGGATCACTTACGATGTGAAGAAGAAGAGCTCTCCCCCCACCGCCATGGAGCCTGGGCTGGGGCAGGCGTCGAACGGGGCGTGGGAGGACTGCACCGTGCAGCAGGTGCACGGAGATGGCAGCGTCGAGGTGCAGTGGAAGCGCGACGGGACGTCGGGGCACCTGACGCCCGAGCAGATCAAGTCCACCGGGAAGAAGCGCATCCTGAAGGGGGTGACCGGGAACATCAACAGCGGGCGGCTGTGCTGCATCATGGGGCCGAGCGGGGCCGGCAAGTCGTCGCTGCTCAACCTGCTGGCGGGGCGTGTGGCGGACGGCGTCAACGGGGTTGGGGTGTCGGGCACGGTGATGCTCGACGGGAAGCCGCTGAACCCCATCGAGTTCCGCAACAAGGTTGCGTATGTGATGCAGGAGGACGCACTCTTCGCAACGCAGACGCCGCTGGAGGCGCTGAACTTCTCCGCGAAGCTGCGCAACCCGTCCCTCAACGCCGAGGCGCGGGAGTCGCTGGTGCGTGACACGCTGCACAAGCTGCGCCTCGACAAGTGTGCCAACACCTTCACCGGCAGCGTCATGATCCCTGGGCTTTCCGGGGGGGAGAAGAAGCGCATCGCCATCGGGATCGAGCTGGTGGCGAACTTGCAGTACCTGTTCCTTGACGAGCCGACCTCGGGTCTCGACAGCTACGCCGCGTGGATGGTGTGCGACATGCTGAAGCAGCTTGCCAACGGGCAGTACGACGGGGTGAAGCGGACCGTGGTTGCCACGATCCACCAGCCCTCGTCTGAGGTGTTTGCGCTGTTCGACGACGTCGTGCTGGTGAGCCAGGGGCGCAACGTGTACAACGGGCCTGTCGCAGGGCTGACGGAGCACTTCACCGGGGCGGGGTACCCCATCGAGTCCGGTTCCAACCCTGCAGACCATGTGATGTTCTGCATGCAGCTGGAGGACGAGGTGCTCCACAGGCCGCAGGGGGACGCGGAGGAAGGACTGACGAACGACCGCCCCAAGCCGACGATGCTGCTGGCAGACTACTGGAACACTGTCTCCGCACGGTTTGCGGTGACCCCGACCCACGCACCCCTCACGGTCCCCTCGGGGGACGTGGAGCTGGCACGCGAGGCGAAGGCGCCCTTCCTGACACAGTTCATCGCCCTGGGCCTCCGTGAGGCTGTGAACGTGGGGCGCGACATGACGGCGCTGATCGCCCGCTTCGGGACGACCATCTTCATCAACTTCCTTGTGGGGCTTGTCTTCTCCAACGTCGGTTCCCCCAGCAAGGGCTACCTCGACATCGACGGGATCCAGTCGCACTTCGGTGCGCTGTCGCAGATCGCCATCGGCGGGATGTTCGGGCTGGCACAGCCCATGATGCTGTCCTTCCCCTTGGAGAAGCCTGTGTTCCTCCGTGAGTACGCGACAGGCACATACAGCGCCCTCCCGTACTTCTGGTCGAAGCTGATGGTTGAGATCCCGATGTCCATCGCACAATCCCTGGTGCTGTACTTCGTGACGTACTGGCTGATGGACCTGCAGGGCCCCATGCCCTATCTGGTGCTGGCGACCGCACTGCTGGGCCTGGTGTCTGCGTCGACGGCGCTGCTGATCGGGAGCATTGCTTCGAACCCGCAGATCGCCATCCAGCTCTCCCCGCTGCTCTTCGTCCCGCAGATCCTGTTCGCAGGGATTTTCATCCCCACCTCCAGCATCCCGAGCTTCCTGCGCTGGGCACAGTACCTCTGCTCCCTGAAGTACGGCCTCAACCTGATGACGATTGCGGAGTTCAGCAGCGTCCCCTTCTCCTCCAACACCACGGAGCACGCCGAGGCTGTGATTTTCCGCGACGCCCTCTTTGACAGGATGGACATCAAGGACTGGGAGTGGGCCTACTTCGGGATCATGATCGGTGTCTTCGTGGTGTTCCGTTTCATGGCGTTCTTCATCCTTGCGAGGAAGGGCAGCCGCCTGCAGGCCTGAGCTGCGTGCGGCACAGGCAAAACGCCTGCAGCCACCCAGCTCGGTGGTGCCTGCATCGGCAGCATGCGCTTCATGCGACGCTGCTGCGAACACAACACACCATTCTGTTCTACTTTCGGGGACATGCAGCACCTGCAAGTGGGGGTGGGGCTGCCGACTTCCTCATGCGAACCCGACAACACGCCTCCTTGCGGTAGGGATGGTGAGGTGTGGCTCGCCGCCTGGATTGGGCGAACGCCCTGCGCCGCCACTGACTTGCTGTGGGCGGGCTCCCGCCTGCCTGCAGTGGGGCAGTGAGCTGTTGTGGCGAGGCGTGCACTGCCCTCCAGTCCACGGGCCCCTCCTGCCTTCCCTATTGTCCGTGTCGGCTGTCGACACAGGGCGATGTACAGAGGACACACAAGAGATCCAAAGTGAACAGTGGCCTCAACCTTGTTGAGTGGAGAGATCGCATCTAAAGGAAGTCATCAGAGTGTTCGGTGCGTTCTGTTCTCCACGACGGAGGGGATAGTATTTCTACGAGTGGTTCGTCTCATCAGCTTTTCTCTGTCTGACAGCCTGTGGTGCAGCACATGGCTATTCCTTTGTGCGTAGGTGCATTTTTGCAATGCCCATCTTGTTTTTTTCTTCCCAAGCTTCACTACCACCTTGTTCTTCCTGCGCTCCCATGCCCCCTCCCTCCCTCCCTCCCCGCTGCACCGGCAACAGAAAGTTGGGTTGATTAGGGTTAACACCGTTATGGCGGTGCCTGACCTGACTTTGGTGGTGGGAATCATCCAATGCAACTCCACATTTGCGGTGTCATTGCAAGAAACAAACGAAATGGAACACGCCGTGTTTCTAAGAACACACAGCCTCACAGCAAAGCGGGAAACGTTTGAACCTTCAACTTTTTTGGAACATGCCATTGTCCTTGCTTCCGTTCCCCGCCACACACAAGCACACACTCTCTCTAGCCTCTCTCTATCTATTCTGAAACTTCTCCGCCACCTATCTCCCTTTAGCCCTTTGGGTACCCCCGCCTGGTTCTGAGAGAAAGCACATCCGCCACCCGCATTCGTGTGCTGTGCCTTGCGCGCACCGAAAGGGGGACAAGGTTGTGTAATAGCCAGGCGGGGGCCACCCACTGACGACACCCGGCAGAGGGCATTGAGCTGGAGTACAGCCGTGCCTCCATCGGGGTTTCTTTCCCATCAGCAAGGCAGCCCTGCAGCCCTGCCTGCCCCTCCCTGAATCGGGCTGCGCTGCTCCTGCAACACGTGATCAGACACACATGGCCCAGGCGTTGAGGAGGTGTCCACATGGGCCACACTCCTTGCCCTGTGTGACACCCCGCGCAAAGAACAATCATCAAGAGAACACAGCCTCTCGTCAGTGAAACAGTGAAGGCGTGTGTTTGAGCCTCTTCGCGAAAGGCTTCACACGAACCCCTCCTATTCACGCATGTGCACACACAGCACGACCCTTGTCTTTCTCTTCTCTTTTATCGGAGAGTTGAGGGGAAGGGGGAGGATTTCAGGAGAAGAGGGGGCGTGCCAGCATGCATGCATACAGCACGCTGCAGGCCAGCCCCCCCGCCTCCCCCGCCCCCTCCTCACCTCACCTGTTTGCTGCAGGCGTGCCAGAAGTTTGTTTCCAAACGCATCGAGGATGCCTTTTGTTGTTCTTCCCCACCCCCACCCCCAGCACTCACAGCGTGGCTGGGACCCGTCACCACCTGCCGCTCCACGGCAGGCCAGGAGGAGGTGTGAGCGCCCCCTCCAGTGTCTACGGAGCAGCGGGACATTCCCCCACCCCAACACACCCCAGTTCCGACCCACCCTCCCCACCCCCACCCCACCCCCCCGTCGCCTGCATTTGCACAGTAGAATTGGGGCAAAAACACCCCTGCCAACGGCACCGCCACCACTGCCCAATACACACCACCCACCGCCAACGCACTCTTTTCCGCAGCAGACGTCCAGTCCTGCTGAGGGAGGGTATGTCTGGCGCAACACTGAGGAGGCAGCAGTACACCCAGGACATCCTTGATGCCGCTGCGTCTGATGTGACACCCCCGTGGCTGCCTGTGGGCGGTGGGGTGTATATGGTTGTGGCTGGGTCACACTTCACAGCGCTGGCTGGATGCGCCCAGCAGTGCAGCCTGCCGGAGGGCCAACCCATCTTCCAAGTGTGCTTCTCCCCGAGGCCTTGGTTTGAGGGGTACAGCCCAGACCCGTGCCAAGGGCGTACCATGCATTGCACGCACTACGGCAGGTCGGTGCCCTTCCCCACCAGCGATGTTGGACTATACGAAGCTGAGGAGAACCCCGTCACTTTGCAGCACATCACCAAGCGGATGTTTGGCGAATTTCTCACGAAGATCATTTGCAGGTTCCCCAAGCCGCTCTGGCCCCCTCCGCCCGTCTCTGCTGACCTGTGGCAACCGAGCCTCGCATGCGATGTCTTCGCCCTGCGCGAGCACGAGGCGTCCCGCCTGGCTTCGGTGCGCCACCTCCTGGATGGCCTCGCTGCGGAGGTGGGGGACACCCCGGTGCCGAAGTACCGCCACATCATCGACCCCAACCTCTGCCTGAGCCGCGGCAGGTGGGTCGCCTCCGAGTGGGACATCTCGCCGGAGGGCGTCGCCACCATCGTGGGGCGGGGAGGGGGCCAGGAGGTGGCCCACACACACTCCCGTGTGGTGGACGAGGTGTTCACCCCGGTGCTTCAGGCGGCACTGCCGGTGCTTGCGGCGCTGCAGCGCCCGGCGCTGCACCTTGCGGGGAGGCGCCTGCAGGCGGTGCCCAAGGCGCAGCGCATTGTGGTGCCTCCACGCGGTGTCCGCGTCGAAGGGGAGAGCGACGACACCCCAGGTGGGGAGTACGAAGGCCTGTGGCATGTCGACGGGGATGTGGAGGACATCGCTGCTGTGGTGCTGTATTACTATGACGTGGATGCGGCGCTGGAGGGCGGTGCCATGGAGTTCGCCGCAAAGGACTACTGGGGTGTGACAGGGCCGTGGGACTTTTCCAAGGATGTCGTGCGTGAGCAGGTCGGGGAGGCGCTGCCCATCTTCAAGGTGCCCGTGGAGACGGGCACTCTCCTGGTGTTCTCAAACTACCAGATGGTGCACCGTGTCCTGCGGATGGTCAACACAAGCAGCAGCGAGGCGTCGCGTGGGTTTGCAGCTCTGTTCATAGTTGACCCGGGGTCGGAGCTGCCCAGCGCCTGCACGCATCTCGTGTCGGAGGCGTGGCTGTCGCAGACCCCTGCAGAGAGGCATGTTGGGCGTCTGACGAAGCTGCAGGCGCAGCTGCTTCCCACAGGGAGGTTCAGCGGTGATGTGTATCAGACAGGCAACTCGTGCAGCATGCTGCTGTCGTGGCTTGGGCAGAACATCGAGCAGGCGCTGTGCGAGGAGGGGTTCGACCACAGCGAGTTCGCCACAGCAGCCCGCACCTATGACAGCATGATGCGTGCCCCGCGGCAGGTCAACAGAGGCGTGAGCGAGCTGCTGTCCGCAACCACCGTGCAGTGCAGTGCCCCTGGGGGAGGCGGCAGTGGCGGCGATACCGCCTCAGATGTGAGCTAGAGAGGGGGGTGTGGGCGGTGGAGGGTGTGGGCATTTGTGGGTGATTCGCTCTTCAAACGTAAGCATGAAAGGGCCTTCATCGGGGGAGGAGAGAAACGGCCTAAACTAGACCCAACAAGAAAAGCCGGTCCCTCTCACGTGACGCTTTGCTTCGGGCGTTTCCTTCCCGGGAATCCACCCCCGTGTTCTTTCCCCCCTCCGCCCCCCACACACACAGCGGGTGGGCTAGGACCCGTGCAGGGTCTTTAATTAACCCACCCTTCGGGGGTCTTCGCTGGCCGTTATCCTTCGTCAATCTCCGTCAGTTTTCAGCCAATTCAACAGGGAATTCACCAAAATGCACTGACGGTCACCCCGTAGCGAAGACCCCCTTAAAAAAAGTTATCAACATACACTGGTGCCCCTGATTTACCCCTTTTTCACTACGCACAAACTACGCAATCTGGGGGGGGGGGTCTCGCTTTTTGGTCCCCCCCCAGTTTTTTTTGGTCCCCCTTTCTGTGTGGCTACTGAGACAGGACTGGAGGCACTGCGCTGACCGAGCAAAAAATTATTGCCAGAGCTCACTATACACCGTACGAAAGAACGCACGACATGTGGGGCGGGACTCCAGAAACACCTGGGCAAGGTTGCCCCATGCCCAGAAACACCTGAGAAGGAAGTGAGTTCCAGGAGCCGCGTAGAACACCCTCGAGATTGTGAATGATGATACGATCACAGCCTTCAGGGCGATGCGAGGTGCCACCCTGAAGGTGGCCCTTGACATCAAGGAGAGCGTCGGCCGAGGGGTCGACGAAAAGCTGAAGAAGGCGCTACTGGCACTGGATCCCGCGGGGTATACGGAGGTCACCGCCACACAGGCAACCTCCGCTGCCAACGTCCAGGAGACGTTATCCGAGGGAATCACAACGGCACTAGAGATCTGTGTCACGGGATCCAGGCGCCCACTCTCCCTCGACGGTCTGGGGATTGTTGTTGGGTATGGTGTCGTTTCCTGCAGCTGCAAAAAAGCGTAGCAACTGTGCTTCCTTCTTCCTTAATGATGCGTTGACGCTTCCACCCGGAGGAGCTGAAGCAGGCACCGCTTAATGATGCGTTGATGCTTCCACCCGACGAGCTGAAGCAGGCACCGCGCCAAAGGGCACCCCCAAAGAGACCTGCAAAGACTGCGTCGAAACCCGCACCGAAGGCTGCCAGCGCTGCAGCACCTGAAGAACCTGCAGCACCTGCAGCACCTGAAGCGCCTGCACCCTCACTGACCCCGGAACAGCAAGAACTCCTTGAGTTTGGGGTCCCGGCATAGAGACAGAGAATGGCTGAGTAAATCAAAAAATGAGACCCCCCCCCCCTTTTCACTACGCACAAACTACGCAATATGGGGTCGTCAGGGGCACCAATACACACGCCCCATCCCCAATGCAGAGCCCCCCCGCTCCCCCCTCCGCCCAACCTCCACCACCACCCCCCCCTGCGGGCTGCCCCTTTCCTCCCCTCTCGGAGGGGGGAAGGGGGGAGGAGGGGGGGGTATTCCCTGCCGTGCCTTTGCCGTGTCTGTATCTTTTGAAATTTGAAGGCCTCTTGACCTCCTCACATCCACCCTCTCCTCTCGCATTTTTTTTCTTGCACATAACACACCTGTGTGGTACGGGAAATGCTACGAGGAACGCGATGGACTCGGGACTGCTGCTGGCCTCTCTTGCTATGGTTTACTTATGTTTCGTGCTCCACCTGCTCCACCTCATTCTGCACTTCAGATGATCCACTTCACGTGGGTTACGGGGTTTGGGACAACGATGATATGTTGTGTCCGACGACAAGGTAAGGTAAGCTCATCGAGGTACACCAAACCGGAGTTGTCAAATCAAAAAAGACACACCGCCCGAGAGGCAATTGGTGTGACACAACAGCGATGACACAACCACTCTGCCCGAGGGGGCGCGTTTTTAGCGACCGAGACCTCCTCTCCTGACTGAGGGACACACGATCTGACCGTCCGAGAGACGCAGCATTCTACCCTGCCCGAGGGGCACCCACTCTCCTGACCGAGAGACACGCAGTCTTGCCCGAGGGGCACCTGGTTTCCTGACCGAGACAATATTCTGCCCGAGGGGCACTCACTCTCCCGACCGAGAGACACGCAGTTTTGCCCGAGGGGCACCTGTTCTCCTGACCGAGACAATATTCTGCCCGAGGGGCACCCACTCTCCCGACCGAGAGACGCAGCATCTCGCCCGAGGGGCACCTGTTCTCCTGACCGAGACAAAAATTTTGCCCGAGGGGCACCCACTCTCCCGACCGAGAGACACGCAGTCTTGCCCGAGGGGCACCTGTTCTCCTGACCGAGACAATATTCTGCCCGAGGGGCATCCACTCTCCCGACCGAGAGACGCAGCATCTCGCCCGAGGGGCACCTGTTCTCCTGACCGAGACAATATTCTGCCCGAGGGGCACTCACTCTCCCGACCGAGAGACACGCAGTTTTGCCCGAGGGGCACCCGTTATCCTGACCGAGACAAAACTATGCCCGAGGGGCACCCACTCTCCCGACCGAGAGACGCAGCATCTCGCCCGAGGGGCACCTGTTCTCCTGACCGAGACAAAAATTTTGCCCGAGGGGCACCCGCTCTCCCGACCGAGAGATACACAATCTTGCCCGAGGGGCACCAAATCCCGACCGAGAAGACGACCCTCACACCATGCTCGTGTCAGGTCTCAAGAGGGCCGAAGCCGCGGTTGAGGACAACAACACCCCCACGCACTGGTTCTAATAAATGACGGCGAGGTGCACGGGGGGATCAGCACGAAGGAGGGGCGCAAAAAGATGGGGATGATGACGCCGTGGTGTTCAAGGTGGTCCTCCGCCGCTTATGAACGTGACAGCGGGACAGCGCTGCGCCCGTGGCCGCAGCGGATTGAGGACATTCCCATCAGCCATCGAGACTATCACCGCGCCTCGCCGAAAACCTGCTTCACGCTTGATCGCGCTCAAGGTTTCCAAACGCATACTTCAGCTGGAGGTTCCGTCACAGAGGCGCTGACAAAGGCGGGACCAAGAGCAACAGTCGGGTGCTGATAAATGGGTCGATACTGATGCAGCAAAGTGACGTCAGTGATATCCAACTCCTACTTTCCTGACCGAGACACGATCTTGCCGAGGAGCATCGGACCGAGACACCCACTTCTGCCTGAGGGGCACCTAGCCGAGACGCATTTTTCCTGCCCGAGGGGCATCTCGCCGAGACATTACCTGCCTGAGGGGCACCTGGCCACGACATACCTACAGCTTACGCTTGCGGGGCACCCTGCCTGAGGAGCACCTGGCCAAGACATACATTTCCGCCTACGAGGCACCCTGCCCGAGGGGCACCTGGTCAAGACACACACTTCCGCCTACGGGGCACCCTGCCCGAGGGGCACCTGGCCAAGACAGACACCTCTGCCTACGAGGCACCCTGCCCGAGGGGCACCTGGCCAAGACATACACTTCCGCCTACGAGGCACCCTGCCCGAGGGGCACCTGGCCAAGACATACACTTCCGCCTACGAGGCACCCTGCCCGAGGGGCACCTGGCCAAGACATACACTTCCGCCTACGAGGCACCCTGCCCGAGGGGCACCTGGCCAAGACAGACACTTCCGCCTACGAGGCACCCTGCCCGAGGGGCACCTGGCCAAGACATACACTTCCGCCTACGAGGCACCCTGCCCGAGGGGCACCTGGTCAAGACATACATTTCCGCCTACGGGGCACCCTGCCTGAGGGGCATCTGGCCGCGACATACATTTCCGCCTACGGGGCACCCTGCCTGAGGGGCACCTGGCCAAGACGCACATTCATGCCCGAGGGACACCGGGCCGAGACATTACATTCCCTGCCTGAGGGACACCTGGCCGAGACACATTCCTGCCGAGGGGCACTCACTCCCGACCGCGAGACGCAGGATTTTGCCTGAGGGGCACCTCCTCTCCTGACCGAGACACAACCCCGCCCAGCACAGTGCCGAGGGGCATTTACGCTTTCGACTGGAATACCGAGCCTGACCCGGGGAGACACAATCGTGCCACAATCGTGAGGGGCGTACTCTCTTGATTGAGAAATACACCTTTTTTGCCCGAGCGACGGCACCTGAAGGCGGAAGGGTGGCCTGTCACACACAGCCTGCCAGATCCAGCTCGAGCACGGTGACGCGACGTGAGCTTTCCGAGGGCGACAGTTTTCGTGTACCAATGCAACGCCCCCGGACACGCCCCCGAGAAGCCGGCACGTCTGTCGTGCCCAGCTTATCTGCGCGAATGCCGACTACGCGCACCCCGGCGTCAAGCGGATGCCCGCACACGCCCCAAGCGGGGCATACTCCGTCGAAGCATAGTCTCCCTGCCGGGGGACACACATTCAAGCCTGCATTATTCACAGGGGTCAGGGGGAGTTCCGGGCGTCTGTGGCCCGGTGTTGAGACGTACGACCTCACAGTTCCATGCAGGGAAGGGGAGCTGCTGACTGGACACCTGCGAGGTGCCGTGGGACATACACAGAGATCAGGTATCCAACACAGCCGAGACGCTCTCCCAAGCTGCACTGCTCGGGGAGCAAAAGAAGCAGCGACTGAGAGACGCGTCCGCATCGCCTGTGTCAGCGGTGCCGCCGCTGAGGGGGTCCACCGAAACCGCAGCCATGGCAGCGGGCCGAGATCATTCCACAAGGTTGGGGGGCAGTCGGCCAGTCTTCCCGAGTACCCAGCAGCCTACTCGACAAGCCCGAACAGCGACTGCAGCGTGCGACAAGCTCCGGTCCGCGGGGACTCACCTCTCTCATTAAGAAGGCGACTCCGAGAATCCTTCTGGCATGCCCACACCTCCAGGGCCTCGAATTTCCTCACGCACCGGGAAATACGCCCTCCACACTGAGTCCGGGCGTTACCACTGAATCGACGCCACGTGGGGCCACAGGGCCTCCGTTTGATGCGCTGTCTACGAGGCGGGCGATGGGGCAGGTACAGTGGGGATCAGCCCAGTGGGAAGGGGGCCGCAGGAACGTGTTGTCCACCGCTCGAGCGGAGTTCAGGAGACGACAGTGCGCGCGATCGCCCTCTTTCACCCAGAAGGGCCGGCACCTCTCACACCTACCCCTGGGCACTCCATGCAGCGTCTCCAGTGCGCCATGAAGAGGCGCGTTGGGCTTCACCCCGCAACTCGCTCGCAGCCAGCGAAGACCGGAGAGGACACAGAGAGCCACAGAGCGATCGAGATCACGCCGGAAATCACCGGGTGTTGGCCGGGCTCCCGAAGGGCGAGAGTTTAAGACGGCCGGACAGTAGACTGCTGCGGAGGAGCTGGGAGGCGAGTTTCAGACTGTGATTTCTCGATCCGCCGAGCCCTGTCCCCAGGCGAGAGCTGCCGGGTCATGGTGGCTGAATATGCACGAGCGTCGCGGTGGTGGTGCTGGGAGCGCACCAGAGGACTGTCACGCTGAGGGGCTGGGCATGGCCACTGACTACCTGGATACGGCCGTCTCAGTGCATCGCCCGGGGTGCAAAACGACATCGAGGATGTCAGGAAGAAGGGTCATGTGGGCACACACCAATATGTCGGAGACGTGAAGAAGCCTCGAGGGGAAGGGTTCCCCAGGGGATGGAGGATCCCGAAGAGGTACAGGGTGAGGATTCAAATACCCGGAGTGGGAAACGCACCAGACGTCGGGGGTCAGCCAAGAGCGGGTGGTTGCAGCACAGGCGGGGCTGTGTGCAACCTTTACTCCCTTAGTTTCGCCGGGTTGAGACGCATCAACTCTCTCGCCGGGTGCGGCAACTGGAGAGACAGGCATGTTGTCGATAGGGCACACCAAGAATCACGAGGCTGACCACACGACGGCGGCACACGGCCGAGGCAGGCGGATCCCCTCAGCGAGTGAGGTTCGATCGTTTTCCGTACAAGGTGCTCGTGACAACGTAGAAAGCGGTACATTACCATCGGAGGGATGCATACGATGGGCGACGGAGCCTGATCACTTCAATAGTAGACCGTTCGCGCGGCGTCCCTAAGTCCTTGGGTCCTAAGGGTCCTGGGTGGAAGCGTCCAATGCAACACTCACAGCATAGAGGCCAAGTGTTTCTCGTAGTATTTTGCACATAACACACCTGTGTGGTACGGGAAATGCTACGAGGAACGCGATGGACTCGGGACTGCTGCTGGCCTCTCTTGCTATGGTTTACTTATGTTTCGTGCTCCACCTGCTCCACCTCATTCTGCACTTCAGATGATCCACTTCACGTGGGTTACGGGGTTTGGGACAACGATGATATGTTGTGTCCGACGACAAGGTAAGGTAAGCTCATCGAGGTACACCAAACCGGAGTTGTCAAATCAAAAGTGTCACTTCAACTCTGCCGCTCTTTCTCTACTGTTGATACTTCGTTTGATGCGTTGACGCTTCCACACCCAGGACCCTCTTCCGGAGGGACGTGCTCGTGCACCGGTTGGTCATGTAATCATACGGTGCCGAGTGCGGGTTACGTGGTGCTGCGTGTTGGTATATGTGCTGGCTCGAGGCGGATTGCCCGTTCGGCTCGTGTTCCGCGCGTGTAGGTGTCAGCCCGCTGCTCGTCGGTTGGCACCCACTGGGGGTTGAGCCGCAGTCGCTTCGTCCGTGCCACGAGGAATATGCGCTGCAGTAGCAGGTTGCCTCTGTGATTCGCGCAGTGCCCTCGCCGCATGCAAAATACTAGGGGGAGGTTGTCGATGTTGCACGTCACAGCGATGTCCTGTGAGTTGATGATGCGTAGCCCTTGCCACACGGCGAAGGCCTCCTTCAGGAAGATGTGCGCATCCCGATCTGCCCCGGTGAACACCCCTTGTGTGACCGTCTCCTCTCCCAGTTCGAGTATCGCCGCCCACTCCGTCGATGACGCGTCGGACCACAGCGTTGCCCGCGATGTTGGGTCTGCCTGGTGGTGCCAATTGTTATCGCGCATGAACTCCATCCGTGCTGCTGTCTCCCGGATCACTGAGTTCGGCACTCGTGTGTTGACATCCCACGCCGCGTTGTTGTCGTGCGCCCGGCGTCCTAGGCGCCGGACGAAAGAGAGGATTGCGGGAGCGAAACACAGTGGCGCGCGCATGACGTATGACTGCCAGACGATGGATCCGAAGATGCGGAAGGCCCTCCGCGGCGTTGTTGTTCCCTCCAACGTCTCCGCCAGCTCCTCCCGCTGTGCCACCTTCGCCACCCATGCAGGGTCCATGCGGAATCTGTGCTCCACCAGGTCAAACTGGATCCCGAACGTGCAGAAACGTTGCGTCGGCATCCCGTGGTCGGCATCGTCGAGGTTCAGGGTCGCGTTGACGTAGTCGCACCTTTCGCGGAAGACCCTGTACTTCGCCTGCACCTCGTCCAGTGTCTCGGCTGTGACCACAAAATTGTCTATCCAGACGATGCCGTCTCTTGGAGGGAGGAGCACCCTCGCACTCCGGTTGGCAATTGCTGGTGAGTGTGACCACCCCATGCACATCACCGACAGAAACGCTGGCACAAATTCGTCCCGCTTGTCCCCGAAGCGGATTCCGAAGTAGCGCTGGATCTCCTCCTCCACCGGAAACTGGTAGAACCAGCTCCTCGCGTCAGCGAGCACAACCCAAGTTGACTCAGCGATGCGGCGCGTCACCTCCAGGATGTCGTCCAATCTCATGTCTGGCGGTCGCGCCATGTACGAGTTCAGAGTACGTGCGTCGACGATGAAGCGTGTCCCCCCTGACTTCTTCGGCACGGTAAAGGCTGGTAAGGTGAGTATCGCATGAGTACAGGCTATAGCGATAACGCCGTAGGCGATGAGGTCGTCGACATGTTTCAATGTATGGCGTGATATCATCCTCCACTTGTTCCTGAAGTGGTCGCGTGCTCCGGGGAGCAACGCATTTCTGAAGGCTTCGGGGTCTGTAATGAGGTCCAACACGTCTCGCAGTTCCTCGTTGGAGTCCAGCTCGCGGAGTCGCGCCAGGTTGAGGCGCGTGTCGCAGATCGGAGCAAGGCGGTCGTCTTCAGATGGGTCTTGCCTTTCATGGGCAGGTCGCACGATATGTCCTTTGTGGTGCACGCCGACACTCTCCCCGTAGAGATCGGCGTCTATGCCCGGTCCGTGTTCTGAGTCGGTGTCCGCCGTGTCGTCGGAGCTGTCGTTTTCTTCAGGAGGTTGGTATACTTGGATGGAGAGCTGAGGCCTGTGGTATGTCTTTGGGCGCTCTCTCGGCTGTGCGGCTGGATCCCCTGCGCGTGTCGGGTCATCGTTGTGAGTCGGCCCGGGCCCCGCGCCGGTACCGTCCTTTCCTCCACCGACCCCTGCTGCGCCGCCCCCTGTCGGGTAGTCATACCGTCGTAGTTCACGTGTGATGTCTCGCCTCCTTTTGTACGGGAAATGTGTGCTAAACTCTGGTCCCCTGTGTCTCACGCGTTCTTGGCCAGTTCTTTGGACAGTGCCGCTGTGTCTGCCACACGCTGTGTCGTTGCTGCTGGTATGTATCGAAACACCGCGTCGGGGGTCGCATGTCGCGACAGCATCATCAGCTTCTCGACTGGCACCCCGTTGCGTGCCAGATGGTGGAGGGCCCCCCTCCGGAGGGAGTGCGGCGTCAATCGGGCATCCACCCTTTTCACCGCCGCCGCGATGCATCGGTATGTCACGCTCGGGGGAAACAGGCTCCCTTCTGTCTTTAGCTCTTTCATACGGCTCCGCAGGATCTTCAGCATCTCCGGTGGCAGTGACATACCCGTTGTCTTCCCCAGCTGGAAGGGGTCCGACTTCGTGGTGGTCCACACGATGGTGATCTGGTCTGACTTTGCTTCCGTCTGGATGTCCCGCGTTGACAATCGTTGCACATCCGACGCTCTCGCCGCCCCGTGCCACATCATTGCGACGGCCAGACGCACCAGCGGCCGCGGTTCCTGAGCCACTGCCTGTGCTGCCTGTTCTTGAGTCGCGGGGTGCGCCTGTTGTGCTGGCTTCAATGCCCCGCTGCGGCACAAGCTTCGCTTGAAATCCCGTAGCACGTGTCCTTCCTGTTCCCACGACTCGAAGCGGCGCAGGCTCGCGATGATGTTGCCCAGGTATTGCAGCGCCGATGGGGCGGACAGTCCGTTGAGCCGCAGGTGTGTGATCCACAGGGTGATCCCCTCCTCGTGTCGTAGTGTGCGGCCCTCCCCCCTGCACCACTCCTCTCTGAACTCGCGGTACCTCTCGTAGCTCCTGCGCAGAGCCGTCCAGTACGAACTCGACAGTGCGTTCCCCAAAGCCTCCTGCGTGGCCTCCATGATGATCAGCCTCATCTCGCTCGACAGTGGTTGTTGCTTGATGCGGGGGCGGCCCTTGTTGGTTTGCTTCTTTTCTTTCAGGATGAACTCGTATGGGGATGGTGTGGGCGGCGTTGGGCTGGTTCCTGGGTGGGTGGTCTGCTGGAGTCACTGTCCCCCGCGGGGCCCTTTCGACCCCTTTCCCACTGCCCTCTGCTCCGCCCCCTTTCCCGTCTTCCCGGTGGGGTACGGCGTGTAGCGCGGGTCAGCCCCCTGTTGCACACGCGGTGGTACCAAACGGCGCGGGTTCGCCTTCGCCTGCGCATCATTCGCCTCTCCCACCAGCCGCTGGTGCAGAGACGCCGAGAACGTGAGGGGTGGGATGTTCTTCGCCTTGTGCTCGTAGTAGGCACGTGCCACATACCCCGTGAGGCAGGCCAGAGCCGACATTTCGCACACGATGCGGTGCAGGGGCAGCAGGCTGGGTTCCTCCTCCGTGTTCATCTTCATGAGCTTTAGCACGTCGTCGAAGTGCTCGAAGCATTTGCGGAGGCTGTGCATCCATTCCCCCGCATCTGTGCCCGACGCTGGCAGGCTCGCCTCCCGGAACACGCGGGACACCTCTGCCCGGATCTGCCGCCGCACCGCGCCCTTCCATATGCCAGGGCGCCACGTCGCGACCGCGTATGGCGAGAAGTCGTCCGGCAACCCCTCGTCAGCCTCCTGCAGCTGCCTCTGCAGATCGGCGATGGTCTCGGCCTGCTCCTCCACCTTCGCCTCCAGCCGAGTCATGCGCGCCTCCATGTTGAGCCCTTCACCGGCTCCCAGTTGGGGCAGCGCCCCCAGCCCGTCCTCCTCTTCAGCGGCCTCCTCCGCTGCTGCCGCGCCGCCTGCCTGCATCTTCGTCCACGCGCACATTGGGCATACCCATCCGGCGCTGCCCATGTGGGCGACGAAGGCGTCCGCCACCGCCTTCGGGTGCAGATGCGCCCGCACACATGTCCTCGTCGTGGCTTGTCCGCAGGCGTTGCATGCGTGCGCCGTTCCGCCCTCATGGACGGTGGCGCATGTGGGGAACACGCAGTGCTGCATCGGCTCCGCTGCGGGCTCCATAGAGAGGGCCGGCACCTCGACCAAAGCCCAGTCGACGTCCATCTTTCCTCACTACTCTGCTTGTCGTACGCCTCTAGCTGTCCTTCACACCCGCTGATCCTTCACCCCGCTGCTTTTGTTCACGCGCTTTGGCGCCCCTGTAAAACACACACGCTCTGCTGTCCGTCACCACCGCTGGTCCTTCACCCCGCTGCTCCTGTAAAACACACGCGTCCCCGCTGCGTTTGTTCACGCGCTTTGGCGGTCCTGTAAAACACACGCGTCCCCGCTGCTTTTGTTCACGCGCTTTGGCGGCCCTTCAAAACACACCCGCTCTGCTGTCCTTCACCACCGCTGTTCCTTCACCCCGCTGCTCCTGTAAAACACACGCGTCCCCGCTGCTTTTGTTCACGCGCTTTGGCGGTCCTGTAAAACACACGCGTCCCCGCTGCTTTTGTTCACGCGCTTTGGCGGCCCTTCAAAACACACCCGCTCTGCTGTCCTTCACCACCGCTGTTCCTTCACCCCGCTGCTCCTGTAAAACACACGCGTCCCCGCTGCTTTTGTTCACGCGCTTTGGCGGTCCTGTAAAACACACGCGTCCCCGCTGCTTTTGTTCACGCGCTTTGGCGGCCCTTCAAAACACACCCGCTCTGCTGTCCTTCACCACCGCTGTTCCTTCACCCCGCTGCTCCTGTAAAACACACGCGTCCCCGCTGCTTTTGTTCACGCGCTTTGGCGGTCCTGTAAAACACACGCGTCCCCGCTGCTTTTGTTCACGCGCTTTGGCGGCTCCGCTCGTCCCTTTTCGCTGCTTCTGACTCTTCTCACTAAAAATAAATGTGCGTTGACGCTTCCACACACACTTACAAACCCACTTGCCTGATGAAGGGGGTGGTGTGTAGAGCACGTTTGGCAGAGCTGAATGACACTTTCCGCGCGAAAGTCGTGTGCGTAAAAAAAAAAATATGGGGGGGGGGGGTTTCAAAGTGCAAGAGGTGGAGCCCGTTCAACAGGTGGAAGCGTCCAATGCAAAGGGTATTCCCTGCCGTGCCTTTGCCGTGTCTGTATCTTTTGAAATTTGAAGGCCTCTTGACCTCCTCACATCCACCCTCTCCTCTCGCATTTTTTTTCTTTAGAATCTTTTTTGGGGAGGGGAGGAGGGGAGGGGGTTCTCAAGGGGGCTGACGGGTGGCTTTGGGGACTCTACGCCCCTCTCCCTCCATCTCTGTCTCTCTCTGCTACACCTGGTATATATACACCCCTTCTCGATTCCCCACCCTGAAAAACACCCCACAACACAAACACAATGCCTGACGATGGGGAGGACATCCTCACGAAGACGAAGGGGTTCCTCGGGGGGCTGAAGAGCAGCATCTCCGCGAAGATGTCACAGCCCTCTGCCACTGCGACTCCCCCACCGGCAGCCGCATCCGCCTCCACACCCACAGCTGCCTCGCCGGCTGCCCCCGACGCCCCGTCACTCGCAGGGCTCGGTTCGCCGCAGCCACCCGCTGCTGCTGTTCAGCCTCTGCAGGCTGGGCAGGACCACCACCGGGAGGAGAGTTTTCCCACGGCGTTCTCAGCAGGCGACTCCGCTGGCGGGTCTGCGCTTCTCCACGGGGCCCCGTCGCATAACTACGAAGGGGATGCGGAGATGGCATCCCCTGCAAAAGCGGATGAGGTGATGTGTGGGATCCAGAGCTTTATCCACACGGGGGGGGATGATGTCCTCAGCCAGAAGCAGACGCTTGCGCTTTTGACGAAAACCGCACGCCATGTCAACGCGAAGCACCGTGAGCTGCAGAGGCACCTGAGAGCTGGGGAGGACAGCTGCTTCTTCTTCCCGGAGGAGGATGAGAAGGCGCTGTCTGAGATCACGGCGTTCTTCTCGAGGCTGGAGATGATCCGTTTCAAGCGTGACCCTGCAGAGACAGCGGAGGGGGGTGCGGAGGTGTCGGAAATCAACCTGCAGCTCTTCTCCAGCGCGACGCATCTGCAGCTCGCGGGGATCCACGTCATCCATGTGAAGGCGGATGCCGGGATCGACACGCTGACCCTCAGCGAGGGGTGTGCCCTGCAGAGCGGGCTGGATGCGTTCCCCAGCCTGACGGAGCTGTCGATGGAATCCTGCGTGGTGTCGGAGGTGCTCCCCAGAATAGCCGGCCCCATCGCGCGGCTGTCCGTCACGGGTGCCCCCGGAGGGTTTGACCTGACCAGGGCTCTGGAGGGCAGCGAGAAGCTGCTGATGCTGACGAAGCTGCACGCCGTGTCCTGCGGTTGGGAGGAGATCCCCTCCGCGCTGCAGGCCCTCACGGGGCTGACCGAGCTGAGCGTGTCGGGGAACCGCATCTCGAAGCTGGAGTATCTGGGGCAGTGCAAGGGGCTGACGTCGCTGGATGTCTCGCAGAACTCCATCCCCTCCCTCGCGATCCTGATGGGCGGCACGGACGGGACGCAGCACGAGGTGCACGCCGAGGGCCTCCAGGTGCTGAACGCCGCAGACAACCCCATCTCAGACGTGAAGGGCATCGGGCCGTGGCTGGTCTCCCTCCACTCACTCGACCTGTCAGGGTGCAGGCTCTCTGACTGGGACCAGCTGAACCACGTGGTGCGTGTGCCGACACTGGACCACCTCTGCCTGTCGGGCAACCCCATCTACGTGCAACCGGGGCTCCCGGCAACGGCAAGGTGCCTGGTATGTTTGGGTGAGGATGAGGTTGAGGGGGTGGGGGTGGGGGTGGGGGTGGGTGTTGGGGGGCGACTCCCCCACAGCAGCTAGCATGCATGATGTCCGGTGGGGAAGCTGTGCGGGGGGGGGCCACACCGTCTTCCCCCCCAGCTACCCACCCACGCACGCGCATCCCCTCACAGGTGATCGACCTTCTCCTGCAGGAGTGTACTGACCTAGAGGCTCTTCTGGAGAAGAGCGTCGACGGCACTACCATCAGCCACGAGGAGCTGCAGCAGCGTGTGGGCAGCCTGCACCGCAGCCCCACGCTGTCGCCTAGCCTCTCCCCGGGTGAGCCTGCGGCGAAGGTGCGCGGGCTGATGGCGGGGATGCTCACGACAGAGGATGACCTTGCGCGGGAGGAGTGGCCGACAGCGCTGGAGACCCAGGCACCCGACTGCCTGGTCCTGGTGTCCCCCCGCTCGCCGACTCGCGAGGTGCGGAGCGCGTCCCCCACGTCGGTTTCCATGCAGATCAACAAGACGGACCTTTCGGGGAAGGCGCGCAAAAAGCAGGTCCGTGTTGTGAAGAAGACCGTCCACTCCAAAAAGCACACCTCCGAGCCAGCCTCGCCCCGCAGCACCTCTGCGGCGGAGCCGCCTCTGAGATCCCCCACCACACGCGCCCCGGCGCAGGCCTGGGCCAAGGCGACGCAGACCTACCGCAGCCCCGCGGTGCCCGCAGAAGCGCCTGCCGCCTCGCCCCTCCCGGAGGCACCGAAGGTGTCGGGTGACTTTGTGCAGTGCATCGCAGGGCGTGTCGCGGCCCGCCTGCAGCTCAACCCCTCTGCATACGGCAGTGCCCTCGCGGAGTGGCAGCAGGCGGCGGGTGGCGGGGGCACCGCCTTCGCAGGGTGGGTCGACGGGGTGGTGCTGTGCGCGCTGCTGCACGGCAGCAGCGCGGCGTTCCTGCCGGACTTCCACAACCTGAACCCCAACAGGGGTGCCGAGAATGTGCGCAAGGCACTGGATGTCGCGGAGAAGCGCCTCGGCGTCCCCCGGCCCCCTGAGGGCGAAGCCCTGATGGACAACGACTCCCATGTCGCTGCCTACGTGTCCCTCCTCCTCCTCGCCCTGCTGGAGCATGAGAATGCAAGCTCGCAGAAGGCGAAGTCCCTTCAGGACCGCCTGGTCCGCGAGGTGATGCTCTACCGCAAGCAGCGGCAAGAGGACCGCCTCCGCATCCGGCAGCTCGAGTCCCGCGCGAGGGGGCGGCTCGATGGGAGCTTCGACAGCATCGGCATCGATGACACAGAGTCCTCCGGAGACGAGGCGGGCACCGTCTACAGCATGACCACCAGCTGAAGTGCTGTTGAGTGCTGGGGTGGGATAGGGTGGGGCAGTGCGTTTCAAACAGGGTTTCTACGGGGTGGGGTGGGTGGGAATTCCGCTTCGCCGGTGTTGCGGCGAAGCGGCAGGGGAGGGGAGGGGTGGGGTTTGAACTTGGCTCTTGTTTCTCGTCTGGTCAGAGAGAGAGGCAGCCAAACAACATGGGCAAAGCATGTGTGTGTGGGGGGGGGGGGGGCGAAGAAAGAGCGAATCGGATCGGCTTGGCGCGCGTGTTGTGCGCAATGTGAGAGTGACAGCGTGTTGTATTGTTTTGTTTTTGTTCCGAACACAGAGCCAGCCGTGTTGGGGTTGTGACATTTCTTGTGAATTCTTCTTGTCTGGAGGGGGGGGGGGGAGGGGGCAGTTTTTTGGGGGGGTGCATGAGTGGAAATGCAAACCCGGGGGGGTGTTGGGAGGGGTGGGGGGGTGGGGTGAGCAGACGCAGCAACACAGCTATTCCTGACAAATGTGTGAATGTGGAGGTTTCGCACATCAGATTTCTCTCGGTGCGACCTCCATTCAACATACAAATAACGTATACATGTGTGTGTGTGTGTGTGTGTGCTACAGTGGAGAGGACCCACCTGAAGGGGCAAGGTTGTGCTTCTGGTGTGTTCGACTCTTCTGCAACAACATAAACCCCCGTGTGCGCGTGTCGCCTGACCCCGTGAGACAGGCCGTGGGTGTGATGTGCTCTCTCTGCTGAACCATAAGGACCGAGCTCAGGGGGGGTGGTTTCTCAGCTTCACCGTTCTGCGTCTGGTTGGGATGTTGGGGGAGCGTGCCCGAGGGCGGGGGTGGGGTGGCACGGTGTTGGCGTGAGGCAGACTGGGCTGGCGTGTCCGAAGGAACAACAGGCCGCTGCAGATGACCCACCCTCCCCCCTCCCCAGTGCACCCCAGCGCACCCCAACCCCCCAACAGTGCAATGTTGTTTAAAGGTCCCGATACCGCCTCCACCACATGGCCCGCCACACCACACACCCCACGCACCCTCCTCTGCCAGGTGGTATTTCTGCAACACCCGTATCAACGAGGGTCCCGAAGGCACACAGCAAATCATAGCAATCCCTTTATTTGCTTCTTCTGTGAGCAGCCCGTCCTTTCGTCCAGATACAACACAAACGTTTTACAGCCTGCCGGTTTGGTGGCTGTGATATCCTGATATCCTAAACCTCATCCTTTTGGGGGAACTCCCTGCTCGTCTCTCCCTTCAACAGAACCCGCGTGTGCAATCCCCTGGGCTCGAATCGCAACCTCAGGCCCCACCCTGCGCGGTTCCCTTGTCTGTCTGGACTTTATTTCTGAACAGAAAACTACACAAGAGCGACACCCCCGCGGAGCTGATCAGCATCTGAGCAGTGACCTACCCGTTGCTCTTTTACCCATCAGGGCAGGAAGTCCGGAAAAGGGTACAATGCAGGCCATCACGTCTCCCCGTGTGCTGGAGGGCAAGCTGACCTCTGAGCAGGCGATTTCGGTTCTGGCAAAGAACCTCGACATTGTCTGCGACGATGAGGGCGGGCACCCGACTGTCTTCGACGCCCGGCACGAGGTGGGCGTCTCCATGGCGGACTACCTGGCGAGGTGGGTGAAGCTGACCGGTGCAGGTGCTGAGGAGCTCATCATGACTGCATGCATGATCGACCGGATGGTGGAGTTCACCGGGATGCTGATCACCGACTTCAACAAGCACCGCATCGCACTCGCCGCACTGGTGATTGTGAGCAAGTACGTCAACGACGAGCCCTTCAGCAACACCCGCTACGCAACAATCGGGGGCGTCACGCTGGCTGAGGTCGGGCGGCTGGAGCGCCAGTTCTTCAAGGCGATTGACTTCGACGCGCATGTGACCCCCTCCACCTTTGCAAGGTACACCAAGCTCTTCTGCCGCGCGGCAACCAAGGCGCCTCTGTCCCTCTGAAAGAGGGCTGAGTGACATCTGAGACCAGCCAAAAAATCACGGTCAGGGAGGGGTGTGGGGGAGGGGGCAGGTGTTCTTGTCCTCCCCCACCCCACTCACCCCTCTCGTATATTACTGGTCTCCGCCGACTTTTAAAAAAAATCCGCAGAACGAAAAAATAGAGAAACGTCACGGGAAAGAGGGAGAAACAAACTACGGAAATGATTCAAAATGGGATGAATTCTGCCCCATCCCCACCACCACCCCCCTACCCAGGGACGCCGTTTTTTGGGATAGTCACTGTGACTTGAAGGCTGCTCCTCTTCTCATAGCTTGTGGCTGTCATGCCAGCGTCCAAAAGCGCCCTATCACTTCACAGCTACAACCGCTCTGATGAATTTCCTTTTGTTTGTTGCGTTGACGCTTCTACACACAAAACCCTGAACTGATCACACCCTGAGCCTGATGAAGGGTGGGGTTAGTGTATAGAGCACGTTTGGTTGCAGCTGTGGTGGGGCGCTTTCCGCTCACACGAGTGTGCTTAAAAAAAATCCTATAAAAAAGTGAACAAAGGCGAGAAGCGTTCCCGACAGTCACCACTCAGTCGTCCGACAGACGCTGTTTCTGATTGTCGAAAAATAGGGCCTTCCAGGGCTCTGCACGTTTTGCCGTGAACGCCCCCCCCCCCCCTTGGAAAGAAAGAGGCAGGCGGTTGTGAGTTGTGCTTTGTGGTGTCTCTGCTGGGCTCGGGTCAGATCGGAGGTGTCGGCAGAGCACACAGCAAATCAACGAATCCAATTGCCATGTTGTGTGACCTCGTTGGACGCAGAGCCCTGCGTATTTTTTTATGGATTTTCCACACTGCTGCAAGAGGCGTGTTTTTGTTCTGCTGAACTAAAAAAAATATCGATCCAAAAAACACGAAAGAAATAAAAACAACGGGGATAAGAACCTCAGGACGGTGGGCTGCTTCCGATGGCGTCGGAGGGCACTCATCAGAAGTCTGAACAGAAAAATAAAGAAAAGCAATCCGAACGAGACCTCTTCGAAAAACCCACCTTCTGGCTGACTCTCTCATGGAGAGCTTTTCAGAATAAACGAAAAACCTAGCGTACTCGTCACAAATAAATACAAGTCTCTCCCCCACACGAACTCAAAAAAAACAATGTGTTGGTACAAACCGTGTACGTCATGTCAGGGCTTGGTATGTCAGCCTAAAAGCCGTCGCTACAACAGCAGCATAGTAAATTTTTCAAATGTGACAGCGAGTGAAGCAACGACACCACTGTGCGCTTCAAAATTGTTCGTGAGTTTTGTGTGTCCCTCTAAGGAGCACCCCCTCCCGGCCTCCCCCACCCACACCCCCGGCTCCTTATCTACGCTGTGTTCCTGTTGTGAATTCTCCCTCCCCCGCCCCCACCCACCTTCTTCTTTCCCCCCCCCCCTAGGGGGGGTCAAATGCCACCCTTTTACGTGGACAAACACGATTTTTCAAAAAACCGGCGCAGAGGCCCCAAAGCCCCCGTAAACCCTCCAAACCCCCCCAGATCGGTCCGGAAACCCATCGAACCCCACTTTTCCACCATTCCGGGCACCTCAGGTGCCCGAATTGGGGTACCTAAATTTTGTGCCACCGTTTGGTACCGGACAGTGCCACTGTGTGGGAGGTTGGAAAAGAAAATGCGCCAACACACCACATCTGAGGGTTGCAATGCATGTTGCTTGCCAACCACGTCATCCGGTGGGTGTCAGGCGCTATGTAGGTGGCATTAGCCAGGTCTTCGATGAGTTCTGGCTTGTATATGTACCTCCCTGCCACCATGCACCGGGAGGCTGCCTGTAGGTACGGAACAAGTCCAGATGGTCGTGTGATTCCTGTGCAGCAGTGCTCCACAACCGGGATGTGTTGACAACGACTGTTGCAACACGAGCTGTACATTCCGGGAACACACGAAGTGCGCTGTCGTGGTACCCATTGTGCCAGAATTGGTAGTTGCTGCGGTCTACTTTGCCTGGCCCAAGAGCACTGGTACTGAACGGTGCAATATGCGTGGCGAGGTGAATGCAACGGAAGGGCGCAAAGTCAATACAGCTCTCGGATGGCGGGTGGTGGTGCCACTAGTGTGTGACGTTCACTCGAGGATACAACGCATCACAATGAATCAGCAACCGTGGACCGAGTACAATACGCTCTCTGTGGCTGGTGTGGGGGACAAAGGCAGTGCCTGTGCCGCAGGCAGGGAGGTACATATACAAGCCAGAACACATCGAAGACCTGGCTCATGCCACCTACATAGCGCCTGACACCCACCGGATGACGTGGTTGGCAAGCAACATGCATTGCAACCCTCAGATGTGGTGTGTTGGGGCATTTTCTTTTCCAACCTCCCACACAGTGGCACTGTCCGGTACCAAACGGTGGCACAAAATTTAGGTACCCCAATTCGGGCACCTGAGGTGCCCGGAATGGTGGAAAAGTGGGGTTCGATGGGTTTCCGGACCGATCTGGGGGGGTTTGGAGGGTTTACGGGGGCTTTGGGGCCTCTGCGCCGGTTTTTTGAAAAATCGTGTTTGTCACCCCCATTTGACCCCCCCTACCCCCCCCCCCCTCCCCCGTTCTTCTGCTTCTTAATGTTTGCCCAAAACATTACAGCATCACTTCCCCCACATCCCCTCCCCAGACAGACAACTTCTTTCCTTAACCCTCCTCCCTCCCTCTCTTCCTCTCTCTCTCCCCCCCCAGACCCTTCGGGAGACTTGCTTTTCCATTCACTCTCGACAATCAAAAAATCCACCCCAGACCCTTTCGATTATACGCCCTTTCATGTTCCCTAAATTCAAAGCATCCGCTACGTTCTGGATGGGGTTTTATTTCATATTTTCTTCGCTCCCCCCCTTCTATTTCAATACTCCCACCCCACCCCACCCCCCCTACAGAGTGAGATAGATAGAGAGAGAAACAAGGCAAAGCGAAGAGAGAAAAGAGCGCCCATCGATCGTTGCTCGTGTTGTGCTGATGTGGTACCCCTTCTATTCTTTTTTTGGCCCCCCCCCCCCCACCCTCCACAAGACACATCAAAAAAAGCCAGATTTTTTCCCGTTTCCCTTCTTGAATTCCTTGAAGGCGGCTTATATTCTCGGGGGTTCCCGAGTATGTGAGGTATGTGTGTGGGATAGCAGAGCAGGGAGGGCTCTCTCGTGGGTGATACGAAGTGCGCGATGCAACAGACAAGAGGAGATGCCTGCCTTTTGTTCCTTCTGGATCTGTTGGTCCGCCTCCCGCCCTCCCGCCCCCCCAACCACCACCCCACGGGAGGGATAATCGCTTTACCCTTCACTCTCGGCTATTCTGCCCCGCACCCCCCGGCACCCCCCCCCCCTCCCCCCCTGCGACAAAATGTCTGTAGTAGTAGACAATTACCGACAACCCACCCACCCGCCCAACCACCCCACCCCACCCGCGTATTCTCGCAATATCCACAAAAGATGTCTAACCCGCGCCCCCCCCCCCCCTAGGGGGGGTCAAATGCCCCCCTTTTACGTGGATAAACACGATTTTTCAAAAAACCGGCGCAGAGGCCCCAAAGCCCCCGTAAACCCTCCAAACCCCCCCAGATCGGTCCGGAAACCCATCGAACCCCACTTTTCCACCATTCCGGGCACCTCAGGTGCCCGAATTGGGGTACCTAAATTTTGTGCCACCGTTTGGTACCGTACAGTGCCACTGTGTGGGAGGTTGGAAAAGAAAATGCGCCAACACACCACATCTGAGGGTTGCAATGCATGTTGCTTGCCAACCACGTCATCCGGTGGGTGTCAGGCGCTATGTAGGTGGCATTAGCCAGGTCTTCGATGAGTTCTGGCTTGTATATGTACCTCCCTGCCTGCGGCACAGGCACTGCCTTTGTCCCCCACACCAGCCACAGAGAGCGTATTGTACTCGGTCCACGGTTGCTGATTCATTGTGATGCGTTGTATCCTCGAGTGAACATCACACACTAGTGGCACCACCACCCGCCATCCGAGAGCTGTATTGGCTTTGCGCGCTTCCGTCGCATTCACCTCGCCACGCATATTGCACTGTTCAGTACCAGTGCTCTTGGGCCAGGCAAAGTAGACCGCAGCAACTACCAATTCTGGCACAATGGGTACCACGACAGCGCACTTCGTGTGTTCCCGGAATGTACAGCTCGTGTTGCAACAGTCGTTGTCAACACATCCCGGTTGTGGAGCACTGCTGCACAGGAATCACACGACCATCTGGACTTGTTCCGTACCTACAGGCAGCCTCTCGGTGCATGGTGGCAGGGAGGTACATATACAAGCCATAACACATCGAACCTGGCTAATGCCACCTACATAGCGCCTGACACCCACCGGATGACGTGGTTGGCAAGCAACATGCATTGCAACCCTCAGATGTGGTGTGTTGGGGCATTTTCTTTTCCAACCTCCCACACAGTGGCACTGTACGGTACCAAACGGTGGCACAAAATTTAGGTACCCCAATTCGGGCACCTGAGGTGCCCGGAATGGTGGAAAAGTGGGGTTCGATGGGTTTCCGGACCGATCTGGGGGGGTTTGGAGGGTTTACGGGGGCTTTGGGGCCTCTGCGCCGGTTTTTTGAAAAATCGTGTTTGTCACCCCCATTTGACCCCCCCTACCCCCCCCCCCCCCCCCGCGCCCCTCTCCCCCACTCGCCCCACCCGGCTCTCATTATAGTTGGAAACTGCTCTGGGCTGATTGCCCCCCTCACAAGAAAATGGCAAACGGTTTTTTTCCTGACCGACTTCCCCCCACCTGCCTCCTCCTCCTCCTCCTTCCCCTCCTTGCTTGGGTTGCTAGGGATGCTCTTGCAGCGAACCGTATCGATATTTTCTGTGCTCCATTTTCCCCCTTTTAGGGTGTGTTGACCAGCAGCGGCGGGGTGGGGGTGGTTGGGATGATTCTGTGACAGTTCTGTGCCGCCTCTGTGCCAGTTCAGGGGGGTGGATCCCCGATAGGTCACGTGGATTTGTTTTTAACTTTCGTGCTCGTCCCATATGAGGGGGTTCGGGTTCGTTGAATTCCCCTTCTCGTGATATGCAAAAGCAACGACGCATTGGAGCCACGTGTCAGTGCCATGCCAACAGTCAACGGAGGTGGGGGCACGCGCTTGGGTTTCCGGGGGGGCGAGCCTGGTCAGCCGATTTTTTGGCGCCTCTCTTCTTCGGGTTTCTGGAGAGTCTGAAGTCGACCTCCAGAACCCCTTTGCGCCCCCTTGTTCCCGTTTGTGCCCTTCCCCCCCCACCCCCCTTTTGCCAGCGGCGTGTCAGTTTGCACCTATTTTCGTTGGGACTCATCCCTTCAGAGGTGCATTTTGAGAGAAATAGAGACGAAAGACCCTCGGACCCGATGGATCCTTATACATCATCCAGCATTGAGGCTGGGAGGGGGGCAGTTCTCCGTTCTCTTCGTCTCAGGGGAGGGGGTCCCTAACACGTTGTGAGCAAATCGATCGTATCCAAATCTCCAATCCGCACGTTTCTGGTCTGCAGGCTTCGGGGTGCGTTTTTCTCCCCGCCCCCACACACACACCTCCTCCTTTCGTTCGTCTTCCCTTCCGTACTTTTTCCCCCTTTGCTGCTCTTCAGGTGCACTGCACCGTTCAGCCACTGCGCCTGACTCGTCCCCTACGATGCCAACCTAAAAGGCACCGTGAACTGGCGATTCAGCTAGCTGAGAGGGTATGCAAAAGGATCTTGGCAGAAAACACGCTTGTCTTTCTGTGTTTAGAAGAACTGCAAAAATAAACTGCCAAGCAAAAGCATAACCACGCCTTTCTCTGAGTCGAAGACTCTTGACGTGAAGATGTCTTCTTCAACATCAAACAAAATCACCGTTTCTGGGGACAGAAGGAACTGTGGTGCGTGAGGGCCCGTGACAGGGATTCCATCAACCGTCCCAGTGCGAGGCTCCCGCTGACATCTAACAAAACAAACACGTGGTGTGGGATCGATTTATACTGCATTCAGCCATACCTGATCCAGTTCCCAGGGCGGACGTTTGAACCGCGCCAGTATTGTGGTGAAGCCGTATCGTGGATATACGACACGCCATGCCGCAGGTGATGAAACTCGAAGGAATGACCTAACTCTTCGTTTCCTTTCCCCCCTTCACTTTTTTGAAGCAAAAACCATTCCGTTCCCCTCCTGTCTCTCCTGCGCACCGGGCCTGCTGCTGTTTCAGCTGTTCTCTAACCGTTGCCTTTCTCCCCCAATCCCAAGACCCCCCAATCAAAGAGATGTGTTTTCTGACAGTCACGCTTTATCATAGACTGCGAATGGGGGGAGGGTCAAACAGCAGCTATTTTTTCACCTGATGTTGCCGTGCCCAACCCGTGTTTTGTAAAGTGGCGTGTTATTTTTGTGGTTTTTGGTCAATAAATGAACTGGCACTGCCATTCATGTGTGTTGTATGAAAGCCCAGGGCAGCTGGGCCTGCCTTGCGAGTTTTCTTCAGGTGCCATCATCTCTCGGCACAGGTGTTGCTCCGCAGTGTTGACACAGCGTGGGTAGGGCGGGGGGGTAAACAACCCCCGCATTGTCAAGGGATATCCTCGAGATAGAATAGGTTTCTCTCTTGTGAGGTGACGAACCCGCCTCGTCATCGGCAACCGCTTGATAAATGCCAGGGATGTGTAGTTTTTGACGCTCGAAAGCCGTTTGCATTTTTTTCCGGCGATTTTTTTTAAAAAACCGACGCAAGTGTCTGTGTGTGTGTTACATCTTTCCAGAATCAAAAAATCAAGTTTGTGTGACGCTGCATGTCACATGCCATGTAATGGTCGCGCACGGTGGATGTTCCCCCGTTATATTATATACGCCCCTGTAATGCCCCAGGCTGTATATAAAACTGTGTGCGCGAGAGCGCCCCCTGTTGTGATGGGGGGTGCATCACAGCTCTCAAATAAGATCCCCCCCCCGCCCCCCCCCCCACTCCCGTTGTTTTCATCGCAGCTTTCTGCCGTTGTACCCCTCCGGTCTGTCTTCAGCCCACACTCTATTTACATACAACATGCCACCCGCCACCCTCTATGTGTGGCAGCAACCATCCCCCCCCCTCTCTCTCTCTCTCTCTCTCTCTCTCTCTCTGCTGAGATAGCAAATCCAGCAAAAAAAATTTAAAAACGTCACAACAAAGGGGTTCCAAGGGAGGCAATAAAACGCCACACACTCTACAAAACACAAAACACAAAACGCACTTCTCTCTCGGCCTCTCTCACGTTTGAGTCCTCCTCCCTGAATCACACAGGCTTGACGCTTGATGGCGGTGCTCGACCCACGCACAGGGGAGGGCCTGTCTGACCACATGTCCCCCACCCCTTTCTCTATCGCTCCCCCTCCCCTTTTGAGCTTTCACGCCCTTTCATATCGTCTCTGCATGTTCTGATTCCTCCTTCCCAAATCCCTCGATCTAGCCCCCCGCATCCCTGTCCTCATGTTGCCGTCTTTATCTATTGTTTTTCTGGGCTCTCCCAGAAAACACGTGGCTTTTTCGAAGCCATTTTCACTTCTTTGTTTTCTTTTTCCGCACACTTCAATGTGGGTGGAAAGTTTCTCGCGCTTTGCTCGTGCCCTTGTGCTCTTCACTCACGACACCATCATCAGCAGGAGTGTGAGTGTGGAAGCGTCAACGCAATATATCGAGAATCATCAACACGTAGAAGACAACTCCGACTGTCACAGAACGCCAGTGACAGCAACAACGTGGCGTGGTATATGAGCCGAAGAGAGGCTCCGCTGACCGGAGGAGGTTCCGGGCAAATCGAAGCCGAAGGAAGGCTTTCAGGAGTAGCGAAAGAGCACGCAAAAGCCAAAGGAAGGCTCCCGTGACTCAAAGGGTGTACGCAGGCCCAGAGAAGGTCCCGGAACTGAGAGCGGAGACGAATCACAGCCGAAGGAAGGCTCACAGATAGAGAAAGATCACATCAGAGCCGAGGGAAGGCTTCGTGACACGAAGGACACGCCTACAGGACAAGAGAAGGCCCGGTGTAGACCCCATCCGACAGCTCGAGCCGAGCCGGCGAACGCACAACATCAGGCCGCACCGCCGCAGATAAGTGAACACCCCTCAGACCTCACACGGACGCGGAGAGAATTCTGATATCAAACGGAGAGGAAAGAGCACGCCAAAGCCGAAGGAAGGCTTCGTGACTCTAAGATCAAGGCCTCAAAAGTGAGAGAAAGGAGCAAGAGCCGACGCAATGATCCGTGACTCTACGACGGAGATGAAAAGAGTATGCCGCCCAAGCTGAAGGAACCCCGCCGACAGCCCCGTAACCGTGCCGAGCACCGAGCGACCGCTAACAACATTACAATCGAGCCGGGCCTCTTGCGAGAAGGAGAGAACAGAGCATACCATCAACGCCGAAAGAAGGCTTCATGACTCGTAGACAGAGAAAAGAGCACACCATCAGGTTCGAAGGAAGGCCTCGTGACTCTAGGAAAAGGAGAGAACAGAGCACATCATCAAAGCCGAAGGAAGGTTTCATGACACGAAGAGGCACAGGGGAAAAGAGCACACCAGCAAAGCCGAAGGAAGGCTTCGTGACTCTACGATAAGGTGAGAACAGAGCACATCATCAAAGCCGAAGGAAGGCTTCACGACTCATAGACGGGAAGAAGAGCACACCGTCAAGGCCGGAAGGCCTCGTGACTCGACGAAAAGGAGAGAACAGAGCACATCATCAAAGCCGAAGGAAGGCCTCACGACTCAGAGACGGGGAAAAAGGGAACAACATCAAAACCGAAGGAGGGCTTCGGGACTGAAAGGGCACACATCAGGCCAATGGAAGGCCAAGGAGGGATCACTAAACCCCGCCGACAACCCCGTGACCCAGCCGAGCTTTACCAGGCTGTGCGACGGTAAAGGCGCTCTCCATTATCATCAAGTCTACTCGTGGAGGAGACCGCGACTACACCACAGTGGCTCGAGCAGGGGCGTTCCCGTCCTGCTCTGCCCACCTCTGCTCACCTCCGAGCAACTTCGAGGACATCCTGAAGATGTGTGTATTTGCATACTACCCCGCGGGCGAGGGGGACGAGGCCTGCGGCGCTGGCTGGACATCGGGCCGCCCAGCCAGTCGGACTCTGCGGAGGAGACGTCCCCACCACCACCCCTACTACCGCTCCCGCTGCCGCCCCGCGACACGCTGGCTGGGTTGGCGCCGCTGTGCTGGAAGTGACGCGTGGCCAGATTAGTGAACGCACCCCTTGCTTCAACGGGACGCGGAGATAATCATGTTCGGAGGGAGGCCTCAGAAGGAGAGAAAAGAGCACACCTAAGCCGAAGGAAGGCCTCGTTACTCTAAGTTCGGAACACGACTGAGCCGAAGGAAGGCCATGTGTCAAATTCGATCCGATTCAATCACTGAGTCTCAGGGTGTTGTCCGAAGTTCCGACCCTGACGAGCAGCCCGGAGAGCCGATGGTGAAATGCGTTTCCAGCCTTGCGGGGCTACGCACTTCGCAGTTCATGTGGGGTTCAGATGCGGGGGCAGAAACAAAGAAGACCAGCCTCGAGTTAGGGGGCGAAGGACACCTGACTTGGATCATGCAGAGAGACTTGATAACCGCGAGGCGGAGATGACGACCCCGAGGGAGGCCAAGGCGGCCACCGTGATACTGGAGAATCCTCAGGGACAGTTGAGACAGCAACCTGGACACAAGGCTTTGCTGGGAGGGGGCGAGAGACGGCAGGGGCGCCCCAAGACAGAATAAGCCCCTCTGACACCAACATCGAGTACACTCACGCGCAACGCTCTCCGCAGTATTTGGAGCGGGGCGGTAAAACGAGCTTTATACACATGCAAGAGAACGTGCCCGCGGTCGCTTTCGCCTACGACTCAAACTACAAGATGCTCAGCGAGTGCAAGGGCGCGCGGAAGGCACGCGAGTACATCACAGCTTCCAACGACAGCGAACCACGCAGCGATAGCAGCAGAGTTAACCCTGACACCGCTTTCTCTGAGGCGCGGAGCCTTCACACAGGAAGGGCTTGCCGTTGGAAGACGTCAGACCCCGATCCAGACACAGCGTGTACCTTGCCATGCAGCAGAACGGGCGCGCGGATCACGGCCGAGACCGAGAGAGTGTCAAGTGATGCTGGGCGTGGCGACTGCAACGCGAACGCAAACGGAGAGGGTTTCACAACGACGCATTTCCCGCCAGCACGACAACGACAGCGGAGGTCATTTGGAGGGGCACCGGGGTCATGACAACTGGATCAGTGGACAGGATGCTGGGTACTTTCGGCTGGCAGTGGATCACACCTACCGGGAGGATGTCGGAGTGCGTTTGGAAGGCACGTTCGCTCGACCACGCGAGCAGGGCCACTCGGAGCAACATCAGAAGATCACGCAAATCGGGATGCACGACTAGACATCGATGCACTGTGAACGCTGGACACGGACGGAGGCAGTGGTCCGCGAGGTAATACTGCCGGGGCGCGAAGGGGCGTTTACGAGGCAGAAGCGGAAGGGTTTTCCGACGACCGCCTGTCATCTCGGTTGCTGGGGAGCAAAGGGGTTTTGGAGCAGGCACAGACGACGCTGACCCACCCGGCTTACACTGTGCCCAAAAGGCATCATCATTTAAGGCGACAGCCAGCTGAGACTCGAGCAGCTGGACGGACACCCCGCCTGCAAGGTCGCGCCGCAAGGTAGAGGCGCTGCATCCCCCCGTGACCTCGCACGGGTGCGCACCAAGGGGACCCGCTCAACTTTCCCTGTCGCAGATGGTACATATGAAAAGGGGCCACAACGGCGTCGCAGACCGACTCTCCAAAGACGCCGCAGCGTGAGATCGACGAAAAGAGCCGGAGGCACCAGTGCGCAGTGTTAGGTAGGTTTGGTGCGACGAGATCTGGCTGCGACGGCCCCAAGGGCCCTACATGGTGGATTCAGCAAAGAGCGACGGGACAGGTATATTCTGGATGTCAGGGCTGAATGGGGTTGCGGTTGAACACCACGGGGAGGTGCAGAGACGAGCAAACGCTGTTTGGGTCGTGCGAGCTGATGGCCGCAGCTGATCCGCTCCCCGGGGAGCGCCCCTGCAACTCCCCGACTCACGACGCGATCACATACAGGGGTTTTTCGGGGCACACCGACGCCCGTGGGCCCTGCGTATGGATGGTCGTATCACCGACGATGACGCACAGGTGCAACTCCCACAGCCACACGGCAAGGCGTGCTTGACAGCTTCTGCATCGTAGCGCAGATCAGCGGCATCGGGACTTCCAGGGGCGGCGAAAGTCACGCAAAGTGGAGCTGGAAATGGGTGGTGCACAGCGCGGCGCCGACGCGGAGTATCGTTGGCGTGGAACTGACCTACTTGCTGACCCACTCGCTGAAAACGGACGTGGCTTGGGGGAGAAAGCTGGCCGACCGTCAGGAGCTGGCTGAGCTGCCCGCAGACGTACGCCGAGGCGCGCATTCAATATTTCGGCAGTGTGGTGCGGTAGAGTGACGTGACTCGTAGCCCGCCCCGTCTCGCACCAGTTACGTTGCCCTGCATCTGGATCTCCAACGCTGGAAGGCAGGGGCAAGTGGGACGCGAAGGTTGCAGTACTGCTTTCGGTGCGAAAACGAGCGCGCTAGCGGATATCATTCATCAATACGAACAGTGGGCGGGCATTGTGTGCCACGATGCGCCTCGGTCTGGAGTGACGCGTCGAGCAGCGTGGGCGATCGCAGTCGAGGGGACGTCGGAGAGGGGACGAAAGGAGCGTTCTCCGCCTCTCTCTTCTCAAGGAGACTTACGCTCCAGTGACTCAGACTCATCACCGAGCGGGTGCGCAGTGAGCTACGACATCGACAACCCGCCGCTGGGGCACTGCATCGTAGAAGGGACACTGCATCAACTTTCGGGGAGATGTCCAGCTACCACATCGTGAACACGGCAACACCGAAGAACATCACGCTCGATGCGGTCGGGGTCCAACGGCAGAGCAGCGCGCGGAGGGCTACAGAGGGGTCACCCACCCGGTGCCGATCCCACGAGGCCACACCTCTCGACAAACCACAAGCGACCAGACCGCTGTCTTCCACGACAGCGCCCCTCGGACGAGGGTAGAGTGTGGAAGCGTCAACGCAAAAAGAAACCATAGTAAAGATAAACCATAGCAAAAAGTGCCGACCAAAGCGCAGAGACACTTTTTCCGCACACTTCAATGTGGGTGGAAAGTTTCTCGCGCTTTGCTCGTGCCCTTGTGCTCTTCACTCACGACACCATCATCAGCAGGAGTGTGAGTGTGGAAGCGTCAACGCAAAAAGAAACCATAGTAAAGATAAACCATAGCAAAAAGTGCCGACCAAAGCGCAGAGACACTTTTTTGCGCATTTCTTTCTCCCACACATCTCTGCATTTTTGGTGCCGTGTGGTGGGCCCAGGGTTCTCTCGGCTCCGGTGGGCATTCGACATCACACCATCAATGATACAACCCTCATCCTGCGTGTTCGGCTCGTGTCATCATATTATTGATTTAGCGTGACGTGACGTGATGTGTGTCTGCGACCCAACTGTGGCGGGTCGCCACATTTGTTGAAGAACCTAAACAATCCCCAGGATGCGGGGAGGAGGGAGGGGGGTGACGGGGCTGTTTGGTGGTGGCCACCTCAGGGCGCAGCTCAGACACAACAAAAAAACCCTGAGGTCGTCTTGGAGGACAGCTGCGGCTGTCCTCACCTTCTTCCTGCACCCAACGGGGCTCCGGGCGGGTACCGCCTCTCTGTTTGCCCATTGAGTGTGGGGAGGCAATGCGGTGCCGCGCTGCTAAACATCGTATCTTTGATATCATCTCTCCCTTCTCGCGAGCCGTGCCCCACATGCGTGGGCATGTCACCGCCACTGCCACATTGGCAGTGGCGGTATAAACTCTTGGTAATGTTATTCATCTCTTTCGCACTGCGTAACAGCGAGGCCCAGCGCTCTCCAGGTGCCTCGTTTGCAGCGCTGTTTGTCTCAATCATTCCTATTCTTTTCCTGAGTGCAACCCGAACCCCGGCATTGCGTGGGGCAGGTCCGGCAGAAGTCTTAGTTTTCCCTTCATTCTGCCAGCGACGTGTGCCACGTGGCGCAGCCGGAGTCGATGCAAACCTCAGCCTCGAATCTCAGACACAATTTACTCAGAGTAAGCCCCTAAAAAAATTAGAAGAATTACGCGAAGGTCGCATAGAGGGTTTGCAAGGGGGTGTGTGTGTCTGCGCGACTCACAGCAGCAACTCAAACAAGGAACCTGCACATATGTGTGTGCCTGGTAGCATGCTGCATCCATCATCTTTATTGCCGATATTTTCCCCTTCTCCGTTCCTTGTCGCGCTGTGAGCCCATGTGCCGTACACACCTCGAGCGTCATCATCTCAGAATTATCAACACCTTTGCAACAAAACAAAAGGAATCGCCCCGAATCGATCATTCTGTCTCATGCCCTGACTTCCCCCGCCCCCTGCTGGATTGATTCTCTACTGTGGACGCAGAAGCGCGCCCACGACAAGCCAGCAGGGCACACGGCCCACCAGAGCGGTTTGCATCTGGAAGGTTTCTATTTTGATCATTCTTCTTCGTCTTCTTTCCCCCCCGCCCCCACGTTTCCTCCGAAGAAGATATTTAGGATAAGCAGAAGACCGAGTCTTGTCGCAGGATCTCCGACCTCCGGAGAATCCCCCGCATCAATCAGCAGCGGCGCTACGGGCGTTCCGCCCGTTTCGCAACGCTCCTGATTTGATGGGTGTGCGCTGCTGTGCTGGGGACTGTCCTCCGCAAGGCTACCCTTTAGCACTGCTTTGCCGCTCCCTCCTAGAATTCACTATACCTTCCGCGAATACCCTCCCTCCCCCCCCCCCAATCCCGCCCCCCCGCCCTCTCTCTCTCTCTCGCTCTTCTCCGTGTGGGTCCCACTCATTCATGGGCTTCCTTCTCATCCAGCAACACAGTGCGGGGGATCCTCCCGTATCCTCACCACCGTATGTGAGTTTTGCGCTCTGTGTCACAAACTGTCTCGGTTTGTCGCCGATTCATGAAGGAGGCACACCGGGTTTGGCGCACAAAACAACGCCTTTATATCGCGGGGTGTTCGCGATCGACGAATGCCCGCTGATTCTTCTCTCCCCTTTCTGATTTGCAGACACAAAGTTTTTTATGCGTGTCTGAGCGAAGGTGCCCCTCCTCTATATGAGGGTCCGCATCTCTCTCGCTCTCTCTCTCTCTCTCGGCTTACTTCGTCCTTTTTGAAATTTTCACTACTGCTTGCAGCAGTGTTGAGGTGTGGCGCGCACAACACACACACGCCCCGGGGTTTCTGCGATACATCATCTGGAGACTGTCCAAAGGGGGGAAGCTGCCACACAGCACTGTGCGTATTTTTATGCCCATCACATATATTGCCTGATGCGGCACACCTACCCTATGCCTTGAAGCCAACCCAAACAAAAAAATCTCCAAACATAGCATTCTCGCTTTGTCTGGGGGGGGTCGTGAGGGGAGGCTTTCTGGGGCAAAATCAGCGTTTCTTCCGTTCCTTCCTTCCTCACACCTGTTGTGAGTTCATGCCGGGGGGGGGGGGGTTTCCCGCCTCCAGGGGTTATCACCTTTCCCTGAATCGTGATCGCTATCTATCCTGAGGGGGGGTGTGGGTGTGTTTGGCGAATGCTGCAAAGTCCATTCGCGCTGTGCTCCCTCCTCCTTCGTTATCGCGACCGGTTTCAGACCCATCCCCGCCCCCCCCCCCCCCCGCACACATTTGCTCGAGGGTGTAAGGATACCAAATTTGGCTATTCCTTCACTCCCTCGACAACCGTACCCCGCCCCCACTACGCCACAAGCAGTTGCTCCTCTCTCAGCCTAGAGCTCAAGAGGGCCTGACGGTTCCGACCCCCGGTCTGCTGTCAATCCCTATTGCGTCTCTCACTGCTGGTACTGCGGAGTGGCAAAGGGGGGGGGGGGTGTGTGGGGCGCGCACTCTATTTGATTCTTACCCGGGCTACACATCACTGCCCCCGCATCCGGTGCTGCAATAGTCTGTACCGCCCTGTTGGGGGGGGGGGGAGGACGATGACTGTCCTGGCGCATGCCAACCCTGTTGGGGTTCCCTTTCCCCCCCCCCCCTTTTTTTTTCCTCCTCAATTATTTTGTCTCAGGGTCCTCAAGGCTCTTTGCATTTATTTTCCCTTTCATCTTCTTAAAACTGCATTTTTTTGCCTTATCTATTCCTCCCTTCTTTCGCTATGCCAGGAAACTCGTTTTGCACCTGCAGGAGGATACCCCGCACGTCATCGATGGCGTGCCGGGTGTTCTTTTCGCATACACCAGCCGGATTCTCTGTTTGTGTTTTTTGTTACTCCTCACCCAGTATACTTCACGACGAAGCGTCGCGAAAGTAACGAAGGGCATCGTACGACCTGAAGGCTTTTTGGGATTAACACCTTTCGTGGCACTTCGCATGGTCTCAACCACAGCGGTGCGCTCAAAAAGGTTTTGTTTGTCGCCGGGAGCTGTTTTTCGCGTCACGATCTCTCCTCCATTTCCTCCGTGTTATTTTTCTCTGTCTTTCAGCACACGCTGCCCCAGCTGCCCCCTCACCTGCTCCGCGGGGGAAGGGATCGACAAATCTCCAGCTCTCAGATCCCCACGGCTCCTGACTCCGCCTTCGGGTGTGCGAGGTAAACAAAACAAGCAGAGCCGGTGGAAGACGAGCGCTGGAAGATGTGATTGATAGCGTGGTCAACAATCTACTTTTCTTGTGACGCATATCTGCCAGCTGTCCGGGTGTTCTATCCTCCAAAATAAACGTCTCCAAGCCCCAGTGGCCTCGCGTAGGATTAGACTTCATTTGGCGCCAGTCGTACCATTACGAAATGCATTCTCATCAGGCGACCAAACTTGTGTTTTTATGCCATCCTTCACGACCTTCGAACTCGTATGCAACTGGGTCCGCGGGCTGTCATCGACAGTCCGCGAAATGCCAGCGCGCGAGAATCAACCTGACCGGGAATGCGAAAAATCCCGATCATCATCATGGCATGCGGTGCGTTATGATTCGTGCAGCGTTCTCCTATTCAAGGCCTGATCAAGCAAGCCAGGACACACGACTCTGCCACAGCCCGTTGGCAAGTCACTCATCCCACATCGTACGCATAAACACACTGTCTCCTTGCAAACCGCTGTATCATCGCTGGAGTTGTGTCGTGGACTGCACAACCATGTAGAGCGCCCTTTCAGATCTTCTTGTCAAAATTTGTGTAATTTGTTTCCATCCCGGCTCCAATTTTGGCTTTCCCACACAGGGTTTTCGGAAAGCCAGGGTGTGCAACCAAGCCGCAGCAGCAAGCCCTGCGGTCTTTCCCATTCATATTCTTTTTGGAAAGTTCAACCTCTTGACCTCGTTGTGACTCACCTGGTCACCTGATCGACAGAACTTCTTCAGTTCCACCTGCAGAATCAGACTTATCTCACATCAACGCCTTCACGTGCAAGCAGAGTCACTCTCAGAACTTCTGCCTTTTCTCTCGCTCGGCTCGGAACATGGCACAGTGGGAGAGACCTGCGATGCAGCCAGTGACCCATGTGCAGCTTCCCACCCCTCAGGGCTGGAGGCTACCACTTCGAAGAAGGAATGGCAGAACACCATTTATCATTGAGATCCACGCCTGTTTCAGCATCCACAGCCTGGACCTGGCTAGACAGTCATGTTTGAGGAATCAATCTCACCCACATCAGCTCCGCTCTGTGCCGCACTGTGTGCCAGTGTGGCGCAGAAGCTGTGGGTATGGCTCGCTGCCCCCCTGGTTCTGCGATTCTTCGAGCGAAGCGAAACGCTATTTCTTTTGGGGGGTCGTGACGTCTTGCCAAGGTAGGCAGCGGCGCCCCTCCAGGCCTCACCTCTACTCAAAAGGGAAACTCCTGTTCATCCTGTGCGTGGAAATCGCGAACGCTTCACATGCCACCCACCAGGCTCCCGTCAGGCCTGTGGGGTGTTCACGACTCGGACATACACCAACTCTCCGCCGACCTCCCCTGGCTTCTTCTTCTCTTCCTGCTCTCACCACCCAAGTTCTTGTTAGCCTAGTTGCTTGTTGGGACATCAACACAGGGCATCCCAGCGGTCGCAATTTGGGCCCGCTCGTGACCAAAGAGCCCTCGCTGGGCTTCGTGCGGGGGGGGGGGTCTGTTCGTCTCCTCCTTGCATGAAAATCGTAGCGACCGTGCTTCCTTCTTCCTTAGTGATGCGTTGACGCTTCCATGAAAAAGCGTGGCAGAAGAAGAAGAACTGGAGCTGTGAAGCGCACGGCCAAAAATAGTGCAAAAATCCGTCAAAATTATGTCCTCCTCCCCCATTCCCGCCCCCACATCATCTAGGTAGATACCTCGTTCGATCACATCCGCCGAACAATAATACAATCGTTCCGTTCAACATATACAGAGCGGCCCATTTTTGCTGCCCCCCCCCCCCCCTCCCTCCCCCCCAAGAAAGGTAGTAGATAGCCCCGACCATCGGTTCGACCAAATAGCCCCCCCCCCTCCCTTCCCCCTTTCACTACCCCCCCTCCCTCCCCCCCCCCCAAACTGCCAAACCCAAGCTCAACTCTTTCCTGCGCCACCCCATAACAACATTCATTCTTTGCCCGACCCTTTCGACTGACCCCCCCCCCCCCCCCCACCCCGACCCCCGTGAGAGTTAGCGAGAATATAGCACCCCCGACCCTTCTTCGCACCCCCCCCCCCCCGAGCCCTTGAGGGTGCGGCGCCTGATCCCCTGAAGAGCCTCTGAGGAGCCAGATCCTCCCCAGTTTAGCTTCGTGCCGCGATCCCCCTCGCTGTGTGCACTACGTTGTTGGTATTGTGTTTTTTTTCATTTCCTGTGTGTATGATGTGTGTGTTCAGGCCCAACAAGCAGACCTATAGAGGTGGGGGGGGTGTGAAGTGTTGCCGCAGATGTGTGCCCCTTCACAGCCCCCCGAGAAACCCCTCACCGCCCCACCGCCACCACCACCGCCTCTGGAAGACTCCCCCATCCAGGGACTTTCCTTCCCCCCAAAAAAAAAGCGATCGCCGTCCCCCCGGCCTCCTCCGTACCCACCTCCCTCTCCTTTTGAGTGGTCTTTACATCATAAAAGTAAACGATAAGCGTGAGCAGCAGATTATTCTGCCTCGTTTTGAACACTCACGCAAATCACCCCCCCCCCCCTTTTCCCTCCTCCTCCTCACTCGGGTTCCCACCTTGTGTTGGTGGTCTTTATTCTGTCTACATGATGGACGTTCTCCCTTGACACACTCTCAAGAGCCGCATGCTTGACGACGAGTGTGAACATTCCCCGGAATAAGAACAACCCGCACCTCCCCCTTTCTCTCTCTCGCCAGAGCAATAAGGGGGACATCACGCAACGGCCTGTGCCTTTTTTTGTGCCCCCCCCCCCCTCTCTCCCCCCCATGCACTCTCCTGACTCGATCTCTCTCAGCCTCACGCATCCACGAAGGAGGGCAACTCCTCACGAAGAAACCGCTTGTCGCAAGTTCACAAGCTTTCCTCGTCTGGAGCAGGTGTGGTGGGGGCTTGGTCCCCCACCCGTCGGTGGATGAAGGTGTTGTCTGAAGAAAAAAGTCCTCGCCAAGTCCTCGCCGGACATTGTCTTCGCCCACTACGAGCTGGGGGAGGTCACCTGGAATACCCTAGACCAGTGGCAGTCCGATCACTTCGCCATACAATACACCGTCCCCTTTGCACGAACGCCAGCTGCAGCCACACACCCGGCAGCTAAAGCCCGCCAACTATGGAACTGGGCAGCGGCAGACTGGCCCGCATTCACTGAGGAGCTGGAACGGCTGTCACGCAAAGTGACGAAGTGGAATGACCCGAAGGAATCCTTCCACAAGTGGCTGGGACTGGTACGCACGGTCGCAGCCAAACACATCCCGACGAAGCGAAGCTCTCGCCCCCGCAAGCGGTGGTTCACAAGCAAGGTGAAACGTGCGATACGGGCGCGGAACGAGGAATCGCGCAGACACGCCCAGACCGCACACCTGTCCCAGGACGACTACGACAAGCTGGACAAGCTGACCACCGACGCCACCAACGCCGTCCTCGAAGCAAAGCGCACAACCTGGGAAACCAGGTGCCAGGCCGCGAGCACCAGCAGCGACCTCGGCGCCACCTTCCGGCTTGTGCGAGAACTCGACGGCCGCAAAATCCAACAGGCTGCCTTCCCACTTGTCGACGGAGGGGTCCCGGTGACCGACCCCAAAGCTAAGGCGGACCTCCTCTGCAGCCACTACGCCAAGATCAGCGAAGGAAGCGACCAACAGCCACAAGCAGCACACACCCCGCAGCATGCGAATGACCAGACACCCCCCGAGCTCTCAGCTGCCGAAGACGACTTCTCCAAAGAGGAGCTGAACGCGGCTCTATCCGAACTGCAGGAGCGGAAATCCCCAGGGCCTGACGACCTCAACAACGAGCTGCTGATGCATCTGGGCCCCCAGGCACGGCAGGGACTCCTGCATGTGCTCAACCTGTCGTGGAACAGCGGCATCCTCCCCGACGCGTGGACACGAGCAGTCATGATCCCGATCCTGAAACCGGGGAAGCCAGCAACGGCAGCGTCCTCGTACCGACCAATCGCGCTCACCAGCACAGCGTGCAAGGTGCTAGAAAAAATGGTGAAGAGGCGCATGGAGCAGCTCATGCTCGACGACGCCTACCCACAGGTGGAGGGGCACTGCGCGAACCAGGCAGGGTTCCAGCGGCTGAGATCGACAACCGACCAACTAGCCTACATCACCCAAACAGCGACGGACGCCCTCTCCTCCGGAAAGGCAGCTGTCACCCTGTACTTCGACCTCGAGAAAGCCTTCGACAAGGTCAGCAAGCACGCAGTCATCAACAGTGTCAGACGGAAGGGCTTCCCCCCGAAATTCACCAGATGGCTACACAACTACCTCAGCAACCGCCGAGCCGCCGCACAGGTGCACGGGGTAAGAAGCGACTACTACGACTTCAACAACGGGGTCCCGCAGGGAACAGTGCTCTCGCCCCTGCTCTTCAACTGCGTGATGGACGATGTATCTCGAGCCATCACCGCCTCCCCTAACATCCACCCAGCGGTGTTCGCAGATGACATCGCAGTACTCGTCGTCGGGGACAACTACACTGAAGCCCTAAGCACCGCACAGGGCGTCATATCCACACTCGCCGCCGAAATCCCACTCCACGGGCTGCAGCTCTCCCCCAGTAAATGCTGCTACACGCTGATGGGAACGACGCCCGCAGCGTTGGGCGAGCACAGACGCATGGAGCTCCCAGACGGCACCCCCCTCCAGCACGAATCGACAGCGAAGTACCTCGGGGTCTACATCGATGCCTGCCACACGATGACAGACCACGTCGACCACGTCGTGACCACCTGCATGCGACGCCTGAGCATTCTGCGTATGTTGGCAGGCACTGACTGGGGCTCAAGTGGAGACACGCTGCGCCAGGCCTACCTGACATATGTCTACCCCATCCTGATGTACGCCGCCAGCGTCTACACCCCTGGCCTGTCCACGAAGAACCTCAAACGCCTGCGAGATGTCCACCGCATGGCAGCCCTGATCATCACGGGCTGTATGAAGAACACCAGCACGGCAAAGCTCCTCTGGGAATCACACCTGCGAGACCTCGACCTCGACTTCAAGGTCGCGGTGTGCACAGACCACGAACGCTTCCGCCGCGTGCCCCACTCCCCAGGATACCGGGCGCAACTAAACACCGGGAACACGGGAGGCAGCTGGCTACATCAGGCACGGAGTCTGGTGAAATCCTCGAAGGTCGACGGGCGCACCCCCCTGCTGGCCCCCCTGCATGCAGCACACCCCATCCCCCCCTGGGAATGGAACCTGGTGCTGCCACGAGTACACATCCTGGCGACGCTGCCGGGGCTCACCGCCCCAAAGGCCGCCACCCCGAAAGACACCCTCCGGGACCTGGCAGAGCAGACCATCCAGGCCCTCCCGACATGCGCCTGGCATGTGTACACCGACGGGTCAGTCTCCAACTCCACATCGCGGCAACAGCAGGGCGGCGCAGGAGCAGCGGTGTACAGCATGCCGGAGGGCCGCCTCAGGAAAAAGCTCGCCTGGCCGGCAGGACTCCGCTGCATCAGCTACCAGGCGGAGCTGGTGGCCATCAGAGAATCCCTCGCTCACCTATGCACCCTGGTATCCCCAGGCGAAACGATCGCCATCCTCACAGACTCGCAGAGCGCACTGAACGCGCTGCTGAGCGGCCCGCAGCGAGCGAGAGGATCCACCGAATGGGACATCTGGAGGTGGTTGAACGAGCTCGCCCAAACCCACGATGTCACCACCCACCTCCGCTACATCCCGTCACACGTTGGGGTAGCAGGGAACGAACTCGCTGACAAACAGGCGCAAATCGGTGCCTTCCGGCCGCAGATGGAACCGGTTAGCCTCGCGTCGGCTCGTGTCGTCCTCCGCCGACACATCTACAACGACGCAACGGTGCCCCGCACGGACAGCGTGTACGCGTACCGTTCGGGAATCGGGGAGACGCGACTGCAACGCCCCGACCTCCGCATGGAGGGACTCACCCGCTTAGGGGAAACCACCATCCGCCGACTCCGGGCCGACCACCACCGCCTGGTCTACGACCATGACATCCCGGGCACGGCACAACCACCTTGCCAACCCTGCCTGAAGCATGCGCCGGGCCACCCCCCGCCTGGGGTCTCACTGAAGCACCTCTTCTTCGGCTGCCCCGCGACAGCGTCGGCCCGACACCACCTCACAGCCACAAACGTGCACAACCTGCTGTTGCACAACTGCAAGGAGGCGCTGCGCTACCTGGCCGAGGCAGGGGTAACGGAGCACGGCGAGAAGGACTACCTGAACGCGTGAACCAAATAACATCATCAGAGAACAAGGGCTTCGGCCCGACCTCCCAGCACCCCCCCCCCCATCCCAGCCCCACGTCACTTACCACAGGCCGCCAGGCGCGTCAGCGTCGGCGACCGCCCGCCCCCAGTCTGAGAGGCATCAGCCGAATCTCGGTGGAGGCGGGCACAAAACAAAAGGGAGAGTCGTCACTGTGCATATCAGCACGGTCCCGCCCTCTGTGCCAGACCAACACACCACCAAAGGAAAAGAGGAAGAGGCGACGTAAGGCAATGCCTCCGTGCGGCCAGGAGAACACGAAATAGCGACCCCCTCTACGGGGAATGCTACGAGCACGGCCAAAAATCGTTCAAAAATCGTTCAAAAAAACGAGCGTGTGTGTGTGGGGGGGGGGGTTAGGGTGGGTAGGGAGGGGTTCTATCTTTATATCTTCTCTCTTCCCAGCCGCAGCCTGTTCTTTTTCGGCAAAAAACAAAACTCCTCCTTGGGGGCCCTCGCTACCAAGTGTGACTGAGTGAGAAAAAGTGAGAAGTCAGCCATGTTTGGCTGAAAACTGACGACTCGTGACTCATAGTGACTCGTAGCGAGGGCCCCCCTTGAGGAGCAAGAATATACCGGCACTAAAATCATGAAAAAAAATGTGTGGAAATGGTCCGATCAGCGGGGCGGGGGGTGGGGGTGGAGGGAGAGGTGCGGCAACCCTGCAACCCCTGTGCAGGCCGCTGCCAGAGTCGTCTCGCAACGGCACGCATGTGGGGGGGGGGGGGGGCGGGGAGTCGTCGATACTCGATACCCCGAAAAGTCACGACAATTAAAAATCCCGTCTTCTCAGCAGCTGCCCTGAAGGTCCCAATGGGGGGGGGGGGTATTTTCTTTGGAACTGCCTTGCATTTTGTGTTGTTTTTGGATGCGTTTGATTTTTTTCTTACGCTTCCCCTCAGCATACATAGGTCTATGCGGTGCGTTCCATGCGATCCCAACCTCGTATCCCCTCCCCCCCTCCCACTCACCCCTCCCGCTGATCACTCACTCTCTCTCTCTCTCTCTCTCTCTCTCTCTCGAGGCAACGCAGCGGTTGTGTTTTTGGGGGTGGTTGGTTGGTCCCACCTGCCCTCCCTCCCCACATACAACACGCATCTCTCTCGCATCCTGTATATCCTTTATTTTTTTTTGCTTCCTCGCAACGCTATCCTAAGGGAAACACCCAGGCTGAACACCAAGCGACACTAGACGGGTTCGACCGGGGGGTTCCTGATATTTTCTCTGCCTTTTTTTATGCTCTCTTCCTTTTCGTTCTCCTCCTCCTCCTCCTCCCTCTCTCTCTCTCTCTCTTCTCCCCCATCCCTTTATCCAGGCCCCCCATGCTCTGCATCCCAGCGACCGGGCGTCCTCCAGCCCCTCTCGCCCCCCCCTCTCTGTCGCCGTGGCCTTTGCCGCGAGCGTCAGAGGGTGGGGAGTCGGCCGTCGCCACTCACCGTTCTTTATTTTTTATCTCGTAGGCTTTCCGCACCTTTTTAGCTTCAGCGGTCTCCCATATGTATCTGCGCTATCCTGATGCAAGCGTGTGTGCCCGTTTTGTTTTTCTAGGGCCGGTGTCTTGCATGAGAACAGGCACACGATGCAGAGAGTCTTAGAGTCTTTCTCTTTGTGGCGGTGAGCCCAGTGTAGCGGATGTGTGCTTTGCTGACGCTGTGAATTCTGTCTCCACCGTGTGATGCAGTGGAGGCAGGGAAGGCAGCGTCAGAGCTTGCCCGGTGCGACCTGCACGAGACAAGACAAGGGTTCACATGTGTGTTGCCGCAGTGTGTGGATCCCATCAAGAGCAACGTGTGCTCTATGCTACTGCAACATCCTGACGTGTGTGTGTGTGTGTACCAACAGCAGAAGATGTTGTTGGTGTGCAATCTACACAACAGGATGGTTCACGATGTGTTCATAGGTTCAACGTTTCTGCTGCTGCCTTGCACAGCGCAGCACCCTGTGAGATGCCCCGGCTCGACAGCAGCAGTTGTGTTCAATCCCCCCTTTCCATCGCATGTAACGTTAAGTGCGACTGACTAAGTCACACCAATCTAAGAGAGCAAATGCAACCACTGCAGTGCCAGTCAGACCATCATCACCACAGCAGCAGAACCTGGCGGGAAGCAGAAATCGCCTTGTTTGGCTTCCCACTTCACCTGTTCTGCTGGGTGGATTCTCCTTTTCTCCCTTTTCTCTCTTTTCTCTCTTTTCTCCCTTTTCTCCCTTTTCTCCCTTTTCTTCCTTTTCTCCTTTTCTCCTTTTCTCCTTCTGAGCATCCCGCCGCCTTCACCCCCCCCCCCCCTTGCTATGGTTTTCCATTCTTTTGTTTGCGATCCGTCTCAAAAAAAATGCCTTGACATGCCGGTAACTCGGCCTCGGTTTCCCTCAAGGAGGGAGTCGCCCTTTCCCCTTCCTATGCACAGCTGGATGGCTCCCTCTCACACTTTCTCTCTACGGGGCGTGTGGGTGGGTGTACGCCTGCGCGGCGGCGCCAAACCCCTGCATCTGCTTCGCATCTCTTGCGCATCTCTGGCGCGCCAACTGTCAGCCCTGACTTTATTTAGTCGTAGAAAAGGAACTCGCGCCCCTCCCCCCCGAGCAAGGCCATCATCACAAGGTTCTCCCCCGGGGCCAGTTCAAAATATCGTCCATCAATCCCCCCCACCCCCATCTCTCCTCCTTCTCCCCCCCCCCCCCACTTTCGTATGGAGCTATCATCGACCTTGCCACGGTGGTGTCTTCATCGGGGTATGCGAATCTGCATTCCCTCCCCACCCCCCTCCCTGTCGATGGTTTTCAGGCTTTGATGTCGATATGCCGTACAAGCTCGCATAAAATCACCACACACACGCACCCGGGTTGTACCTGTGTGTGGGAAGGGGATAAATATATACACGTGCCCGCCTCCGCATGGACGTCTTCGCTACGGTGCCGAAAACGGTGTGTTTTGGTGCGTTTCTCCTATTGTGATGGGCGAAACCTGCCGACCTTTGCCGAAGGATTGCCGAGAGCGAAGAATGTCCCCTATCCTATTGGTGTGCCTGAAGCAGCGTTTTTTTTCAAAAACTTGTGACGATCTTCTGACAGAAGCCGTCTCAGACGCACCACCTATGTGTGTGTGTGTGCTGCAAATCATGGGGTCATTTTCTGCGTGTTCTTCTCCCTCCTGCTCGATTCCGGAGCTCTCTCTTCCGTTTTTCCTCTCATCTCTCATCCGCCCCCACGCCCCCCCCTCCTCCCCGCTTTCTTGTCCTGCCCTTCCTGGAGGGTGCCGGCTTTGTTATTCGGAGCTTGTCGGAGCCGAGAGAGTGGTCTCAAAGAGCTCAAAGAGAGCGGTGCGGTGAGGGCATTCTGGCTCAGAAACGCTCCGAGCGCTCAAAGCAGGCCCCCCCCTCTCCCCTCCTCTCGTCTCGATTGCAGGGTTGTGTTTTATTCGAGAGGTTTCGAGAAGCGCAAACACACTGGAGAGCGTCGTGAATCTGTCCCTTGCTTACGATATCCCGTGTTTGCCGCTGTGGCACGCGTGGGTCCAGAAGGAGGGAGGCCAGGCAGTCTCCGGAATGGCCGGCTTTTGCCGGGCACACTTCTTTTGCCAAATTCCGGAAAATGCCGGCACCCTCGATACGTTACCTTTGTTGGCCTGCAATGAAATGTCGAACTAACAAAAAAAATCACGTGCGACATAGAGATTGATCGGCACCGCCGGCAGAGCGAAGGCCAAGGTCATTCGTTGTCGGCAAGACAATGCTGATCCCCTGTTTTTCTGGTGACAGGCCGTGCCTGACAGATGCTGCTGCTGCTGCCAAGCGCTCGCGCAGCGAGACGCAAAAGTGTCTTGCTGTCTTTTGATGTGAGTCTCCACCACCGCCCCCTCTTCTTTGCAGGAACATCACACCTTCTTGCCCCCAACCCCCAACACCCCCGTCGTCCACCTGGGATGGGGTTTTCTCATGTGTTTCGCCTTCAGCATATTCCCTCCTGATCCGATCTGGGAGGAAACAAAAGCGGACTTCCTCCACCGGGGTAGGTAGTACTGCCCGCTATTCTTGTTGTGTTGTTCCGCAGAAAAAGAAATTATAAGTCCAAGAAAATTGACGACATTCATCCTGGTGATTTGCCAGGAATCGGTGCTGGGCCAGTTCTGAGCTACCTCAGTGTTCTGTACGAATGCAATCATTTCTTTCTAATAGAAATCGGCTTCTGACACAGAAGAGGTCCGGCTGCCCCTGCCTGCCAGTGCGACAAGTGGAACGAAGGTGGAAATCAAAAAAACGTCGAGGACCCTCCCGCGAGGGAAGTTCCCCCGGGCATCTCTGTTATGTTCGTTCCTCTCCTGCTATTCCATGCGAAGGCAAATCGATCCTGGAATGCGCTTCGGGTTGCGAGCATTGAAGATGATCCCCTTTCGGGGTGTTGTATGACTTAGTGGCTAAACACCAGCACGTGTGTGGCTTCAGCACCGCGTCTTCATCCCCCCCGCCCCACGGATGTCCCCCAAACAAATACCGTATACGTAAATATTTTGGAACGTAAATATTATGGAACGTAAATATTTTGGAACGCTGGTGGGTTGGCGTTCCAGATTTTTTTCGTTCCATAATATTTACAGGGCTTTCTGCGACTCGGGGACTTGGACCAGGTGATCGGACGGCATACAGAGTCCCTGACGGGACCTACTCGTGCACTTTTCGCGCGATTCCTGACGCAAGCCGTCCTCACCACCGAGTCCCCAACTGGCCCTGTAAATATTATGGAACGTAAATATTATGGAACGGACCGGCCAAAAATGGGCCCGTTCCATAATATTTACGTTCCATAATATTTACGTATACGGTATGTGAATATTTTCCGTTGTTTTTGGATTTGGCGCACAAAACAACAGCCTTATCTTTTCTGCGAGCCCTTCCTGCGGGTTGAGGCCCTCTGGGTGTGGATGTGTTGCCCTCCCACCGCAGAGGGCCCCCCACTCCACGAATAATACGTTGAATATTACGAAATCCACCTGCATTTTCACATTCTGGTGCCGTGTCATCTCCGGCGTGCCGGAGAATTTGCCACACAAAGTGAACGCACTCCACCCTCTCGTGTTGCCAGGAACGGGATTAATCAGCCGTTCCGTGTGTGCCAGTTCGATTTTGGCAACGAGCTCGACGGCGCACATCACTGCAGGCAACAGAAGGGGGGGAATGGGGTGAGGCTGAATTCTCACATCGCGTGTGTTGAGGTGGGGGTAACTCCTGGGTGGGGGCAGTCCAAAAACAGTATATTCCCTACTTATCAGCAACACAGTTTGATGCGAACCCTTACGAACATATGAACCCCACTTCTACCACTTTAGGGCTGCAGGTATCAGAGACGGCCTTGAGACATCAAGTGTGCGCATCAACAAAAATCGGTCCGGATCTGTTTTGCACAGTTGCTGGACAGAGATACCTCCCCAAAGTGAATACGAAAGACTTCAAAGTACGGTTTAGACCTCTTGGCAATGCCCCGCCTTGCTACCCAACGGGCATTCTCTGGGGAACCCACGTACACACCCCCGATCCGGTGTGGCCGCACTGCAGCACAATCATCTGACCTGATCCTTGGGGAGGGGAGGGGAGGGGGGTGGAGGACGGGGCAGGGGGGAAATTGCTCAAAAGAGAAAACACCACCGCCCCGCCCCGCCCCACCCCACACACACACACCGGTTCTCCCACTTTCTCTCCACCGTTCCCTTGATTGCTGCAGTGTGCGGAAGAACCGGGCCACAATATATGTGCCGTGCGTCTCATGTTATCAAGTGATTCCAACCCTCCGCCATCTGAGCAGCGTGGGCGGTATCAGCTGCATAGGCTATACTGCCTTGCTGCGTGTTGGCATCTCGTCTATCGACCCAACCGTCTGTCGTGTATCGATAATTATACTCGTTCAAAAATTGCCCTGTCCATACATTCCGAACCCAAGAAGATAATGTAGTTGTTATCCATTTGTCAGCATTGACCTATTTTTGCCCATTTGCCACCTACAACGGGATGGCGGTGTTGGTAATGCCGATAGAGAGGACATCCCTGCAATTCCCCTTTGCGCATTTCCAACACAGCATCCCGTTCGTTGGTATCTTTATTTTTTTCTTCTTCACCCGAAAAAGCTGAGCTTTTGTTCAAGCCAGCTTCTCATGTTATACGTTTTTCGGTTGTCTGTCTTCCCCTTTGATTTCGACAAAGAAGAACCATTTTTTTTGAGTTGCCACATTGGGCCCAAAGGGCTTTTCGTCGGGATTGGGTGTATTTATAGTTGCAAAAAATGATACAGCCCCTATGATTACATTGTGCGAGTTTGACCAGCCACACCATATATCCGTCTTGACGGGTTCAGATCTCAGGCAGGTCACCCCTTCATATGTGTATCTACCCAGCTCAATCTTTTCTCATCCCAACTAGTGCCTCGTCTGTCCATTCCTGGCGTTAGTGGGTATTCGGGGCTACCGCTTCGAACGAACTCTGTTCGTAGCAGACTCAGAGAAGTCACAAAATGACGAGCAAAACGGAGCGCGTTTTCCGGCGGAAAATTCTGCAGCCGGCATTCTCCATTGTTGTCAAGACATGAGGCAGGCACGTCGGCAGGGGCCCCCGCTTGCACCCGGCATGAAAGCTGGAAACAAATCAAATCCAATACAACATGCGATTCGGCTGCTTCTTGCCAGTATCCGAAAAGGTTGACCAAAGCAACTTCTCCGGTGAAGGGGGATTGGCACACGGTGTGCCCTTCATGGGCGCTTCCCCCTTGAGGAGACCAGGCTGGCCAGTCATCGATGGTCTCATCGAGAGAATACCAACAACACCAACTGGCTCATCTGCCTTTCCCCCCCCCCTCCCGTCCCCCCTATTCGCCAATGCCAATGCTATATTTTTTTCTGGCAAAGAGAGTACAAGCAAGACCCCTGAAAACAAAACGACACTTTTGGCAAAGCCCCCTCACCCTGTATTTTTCTTGACTTCTGCGCTTCTTTTCTCTGTTGTCTTCTGTTGGACCCAGGCATGTAGCTTGGGGGGTCCAGCTGGTCTCGAGACCAGCAGTTGCCTATGTTGCTGGTCTGGGGGGAAAAAAAAAAGTATAAATCCGGGAAACCCCAGAATTTTTTTTGTTACGCACACGACTTTCGCGCGGAAAGTGTCATTCAGCTCTGCCAAACGTGCTCTACACACCACCCCCTTCATCAGGCAAGTGGGTTTGTAAGTGTGTGTGGAAGCGTCAACGCACATTTATTTTTCAGCACACTTCGATGTGGGCGGAAAGTGTCGCGTGCTTGTTCGTGCCCTTGTGCTCCTCACTCACGACACCATCATCAGCAGGAGTGTGAGTGTGGAAGCGTCAACGCAAAAAAGAAACCAAAGCAAAAAGTGCCGAACAAAGCGCAGTGACACTTTTTAGTGAGAAGAGTCAGAAGCAGCGAAAAGGGACGAGCGGAGCCGCCAAAGCGCGTGAACAAAAGCAGCGGGGACGCGTGTGTTTTACAGGAGCAGCGGGGTGAAGGACCAGCGGTGGTGAAGGACAGCAGAGCGGGTGTGTTTTGAAGGACCGCCAAAGCGCGTGAACAAAAGCAGCGGGGACGCGTGTGTTTTACAGGAGCAGCGGGGTGAAGGAACAGCGGTGGTGAAGGACAGCAGAGCGGGTGTGTTTTGAAGGGCCGCCAAAGCGCGTGAACAAAAGCAGCGGGGACGCGTGTGTTTTACAGGACCGCCAAAGCGCGTGAACAAAAGCAGCGGGGACGCGTGTGTTTTACAGGAGCAGCGGGGTGAAGGAACAGCGGTGGTGAAGGACAGCAGAGCGGGTGTGTTTTGAAGGGCCGCCAAAGCGCGTGAACAAAAGCAGCGGGGACGCGTGTGTTTTACAGGACCGCCAAAGCGCGTGAACAAACGCAGCGGGGACGCGTGTGTTTTACAGGAGCAGCGGGGTGAAGGACCAGCGGTGGTGACGGACAGCAGAGCGTGTGTGTTTTACAGGGGCGCCAAAGCGCGTGAACAAAAGCAGCGGGGTGAAGGATCAGCGGGTGTGAAGGACAGCTAGAGGCGTACGACAAGCAGAGTAGTGAGGAAAGATGGACGTCGACTGGGCTTTGGTCGAGGTGCCGGCCCTCTCTATGGAGCCCGCAGCGGAGCCGATGCAGCACTGCGTGTTCCCCACATGCGCCACCGTCCATGAGGGCGGAACGGCGCACGCATGCAACGCCTGCGGACAAGCCACGACGAGGACATGTGTGCGGGCGCATCTGCACCCGAAGGCGGTGGCGGACGCCTTCGTCGCCCACATGGGCAGCGCCGGATGGGTATGCCCAATGTGCGCGTGGACGAAGATGCAGGCAGGCGGCGCGGCAGCAGCGGAGGAGGCCGCTGAAGAGGAGGACGGGCTGGGGGCGCTGCCCCAACTGGGAGCCGGTGAAGGGCTCAACATGGAGGCGCGCATGACTCGGCTGGAGGCGAAGGTGGAGGAGCAGGCCGAGACCATCGCCGATCTGCAGAGGCAGCTGCAGGAGGCTGACGAGGGGTTGCCGGACGACTTCTCGCCATACGCGGTCGCGACGTGGCGCCCTGGCATATGGAAGGGCGCGGTGCGGCGGCAGATCCGGGCAGAGGTGTCCCGCGTGTTCCGGGAGGCGAGCCTGCCAGCGTCGGGCACAGATGCGGGGGAATGGATGCACAGCCTCCGCAAATGCTTCGAGCACTTCGACGACGTGCTAAAGCTCATGAAGATGAACAGGGAGGAGGAACCCAGCCTGCTGCCCCTGCACCGCATCGTGTGCGAAATGTCGGCTCTGGCCTGCCTCACGGGGTATGTGGCACGTGCCTACTACGAGCACAAGGCGAAGAACATCCCACCCCTCACGTTCTCGGCGTCTCTGCACCAGCGGCTGGTGGGAGAGGCGAATGATGCGCAGGCGAAGGCGAACCCGCGCCGTTTGGTACCACCGCGTGTGCAACAGGGGGCTGACCCGCGCTACACGCCGTACCCCACCGGGAAGACGGGAAAGGGGGCGGAGCAGAGGGCAGTGGGAAAGGGGTCGAAAGGGCCCCGCGGGGGACAGTGACTCCAGCAGACCACCCACCCAGGAACCAGCCCAACGCCGCCCACACCATCCCCATACGAGTTCATCCTGAAAGAAAAGAAGCAAACCAACAAGGGCCGCCCCCGCATCAAGCAACAACCACTGTCGAGCGAGATGAGGCTGATCATCATGGAGGCCACGCAGGAGGCTTTGGGGAACGCACTGTCGAGTTCGTACTGGACGGCTCTGCGCAGGAGCTACGAGAGGTACCGCGAGTTCAGAGAGGAGTGGTGCAGGGGGGAGGGCCGCACACTACGACACGAGGAGGGGATCACCCTGTGGATCACACACCTGCGGCTCAACGGACTGTCCGCCCCATCGGCGCTGCAATACCTGGGCAACATCATCGCGAGCCTGCGCCGCTTCGAGTCGTGGGAACAGGAAGGACACGTGCTACGGGATTTCAAGCGAAGCTTGTGCCGCAGCGGGGCATTGAAGCCAGCACAACAGGCGCACCCCGCGACTCAAGAACAGGCAGCACAGGCAGTGGCTCAGGAACCGCGGCCGCTGGTGCGTCTGGCCGTCGCAATGATGTGGCACGGGGCGGCGAGAGCGTCGGATGTGCAACGATTGTCAACGCGGGACATCCAGACGGAAGCAAAGTCAGACCAGATCACCATCGTGTGGACCACCACGAAGTCGGACCCCTTCCAGCTGGGGAAGACAACGGGTATGTCACTGCCACCGGAGATGCTGAAGATCCTGCGGAGCCGTATGAAAGAGCTAAAGACAGAAGGGAGCCTGTTTCCCCCGAGCGTGACATACCGATGCATCGCGGCGGCGGTGAAAAGGGTGGATGCCCGATTGACGCCGCACTCCCTCCGGAGGGGGGCCCTCCACCATCTGGCACGCAACGGGGTGCCAGTCGAGAAGCTGATGATGCTGTCGCGACATGCGACCCCCGACGCGGTGTTTCGATACATACCAGCAGCAACGACACAGCGTGTGGCAGACACAGCGGCACTGTCCAAAGAACTGGCCAAGAACGCGTGAGACACAGGGGACCAGAGTTTAGCACACATTTCCCGTACAAAAGGAGGCGAGACATCACACGTGAACTACGACGGTATGACTACCCGACAGGGGGCGGCGCAGCAGGGGTCGGTGGAGGAAAGGACGGTACCGGCGCGGGGCCCGGGCCGACTCACAACGATGACCCGACACGCGCAGGGGATCCAGCCGCACAGCCGAGAGAGCGCCCAAAGACATACCACAGGCCTCAGCTCTCCATCCAAGTATACCAACCTCCTGAAGAAAACGACAGCTCCGACGACACGGCGGACACCGACTCAGAACACGGACCGGGCATAGACGCCGATCTCTACGGGGAGAGTGTCGGCGTGCACCACAAAGGACATATCGTGCGACCTGCCCATGAAAGGCAAGACCCATCTGAAGACGACCGCCTTGCTCCGATCTGCGACACGCGCCTCAACCTGGCGCGACTCCGCGAGCTGGACTCCAACGAGGAACTGCGAGACGTGTTGGACCTCATTACAGACCCCGAAGCCTTCAGAAATGCGTTGCTCCCCGGAGCACGCGACCACTTCAGGAACAAGTGGAGGATGATATCACGCCATACATTGAAACATGTCGACGACCTCATCGCCTACGGCGTTATCGCTATAGCCTGTACTCATGCGATACTCACCTTACCAGCCTTTACCGTGCCGAAGAAGTCAGGGGGGGCACGCTTCATCGTCGACGCACGTACTCTGAACTCGTATATGGCGCGACCGCCAGACATGAGATTGGACGACATCCTGGAGGTGACGCGCCGCATCGCTGAGTCAACTTGGGTTGTGCTCGCTGACGCGAGGAGCTGGTTCTACCAGTTTCCGGTGGAGGAGGAGATCCAGCGCTACTTCGGAATCCGCTTCGGGGACAAGCGGGACGAATTTGTGCCAGCGTTTCTGTCGGTGATGTGCATGGGGTGGTCACACTCACCAGCAATTGCCAACCGGAGTGCGAGGGTGCTCCTCCCTCCAAGAGACGGCATCGTCTGGATAGACAATTTTGTGGTCACAGCCGAGACACTGGACGAGGTGCAGGCGAAGTACAGGGTCTTCCGCGAAAGGTGCGACTACGTCAACGCGACCCTGAACCTCGACGATGCCGACCACGGGATGCCGACGCAACGTTTCTGCACGTTCGGGATCCAGTTTGACCTGGTGGAGCACAGATTCCGCATGGACCCTGCATGGGTGGCGAAGGTGGCACAGCGGGAGGAGCTGGCGGAGACGTTGGAGGGAACAACAACGCCGCGGAGGGCCTTCCGCATCTTCGGATCCATCGTCTGGCAGTAATACGTCATGCGCGCGCCACTGTGTTTCGCTCCCGCAATCCTCTCTTTCGTCCGGCGCCTAGGACGCCGGGCGCACGACAACAACGCGGCGTGGGATGTCAACACACGAGTGCCGAACTCAGTGATCCGGGAGACAGCAGCACGGATGGAGTTCATGCGCGATAACAATTGGCACCACCAGGCAGACCCAACATCGCGGGCAACGCTGTGGTCCGACGCGTCATCGACGGAGTGGGCGGCGATACTCGAACTGGGAGAGGAGACGGTCACACAAGGGGTGTTCACCGGGGCAGATCGGGATGCGCACATCTTCCTGAAGGAGGCCTTCGCCGTGTGGCAAGGGCTACGCATCATCAACTCACAGGACATCGCTGTGACGTGCAACATCGACAACCTCCCCCTAGTATTTTGCATGCGGCGAGGGCACTGCGCGAATCACAGAGGCAACCTGCTACTGCAGCGCATATTCCTCGTGGCACGGACGAAGCGACTGCGGCTCAACCCCCAGTGGGTGCCAACCGACGAGCAGCGGGCTGACACCTACACGCGCGGAACACGAGCCGAACGGGCAATCCGCCTCGAGCCAGCACATATACCAACACGCAGCACCACGTAACCCGCACTCGGCACCGTATGATTACATGACCAACCGGTGCACGAGCACGTCCCTCCGGAAGAGGGTCCTGGGTGTGGAAGCGTCAACGCATCAAACGAAGTATCAACAGTAGAGAAAGAGCGGCAGAGTTGAAGTGACACTTTTTACGCACACGACTTTCGCGCGGAAAGTGTCATTCAGCTCTGCCAAACGTGCTCTACACACCACCCCCTTCATCAGGCAAGTGGGTTTGTAAGTGTGTGTGGAAGCGTCAACGCATCAAACGAAGTATCAACAGTAGAGAAAGAGCGGCAGAGTTGAAGTGACACTTTGTGGGGGGGTTTTCCCTCACACCAGGCCGAAGATGTACCCTGCAGCAGGCCCGAACCACGAGGATTTCGGCTCCCGATGACTGCTTCCCGCGCAGGACTGGGTTCCGACCTGATGTCGGAGAGATCCACACCGTGTTCAGCCCGGAAGGAACAGATGTTCACTACCGTGGCCTCCGGCGGCTGGGGGGCTCCGCCCCCCAGACCCCCCTGTGGCTTGTGCTTGTCAATATGCGACTGTGGGGTTCTTCGCTACCGTCGAGTTTTCGTCAAAGTTCGGCGATTTCTTCCTATGCATACATAGGAAATGCACGAACACACCGTTTCGGCACCGTAGCGAAGACCCACTGTGGCGCTGTGTACTCCGTGCCTCCGGACGCGCTCCGGAGAACCCGGTGTTCGGTCAGGACAAGATTATGGCCGAAGCGCCGGAAAATACCCCAGACCAGCAGAACCAGCAAAAATCTGAAAATCCGATTTCAAGCTACGTGCCTGGTTGGACCCCCTTTGGGTAAAAAAAAAAATGCAGCGGCAGGTGTAGAAGCTTGGAGGGGCGTTGTCGAATACCCCTTCCCAGGCCTCAAAGAAGAGTGCACAGCCAGCTGTGCCCTCCGCCGTGCCTTGGCGTCGTGTTGTCAATATACTATACATAATACTGCATGTGCGATATGACTAGCAGCCAGCTCTCAGGAATGAGGCAGCCTCACAACTACTGGCCTGAAGCCATAGTTTCTGGCACTGTACCCCTCCGTTTGAAAAACAGTTTGTGTGAGATGGACAAGTTCCCGGAAGATACCTATCGTCTGCGTGTCGGAAACGACCCGGGGCAGAAAACCTTGCAAGCCCAGCAGTGGGTTCTCGATCTCCGAAACGAAAAAAATATGGTGCGATATGTATGGAGGAGGTGGGGGGGAGTGTTTCTGTAAAGCTAAAGACATTTCCTTCGAAAAGCCACACCCGCAGTGCTTTGCCCGCTGTGAAAAATCAGGCCACGTGCGACACCACCATGCCTCCCCGCCCCCCCCGCCCCAATACCCCCTTCCCAGCTCTTCCAGGAATACATCCCACATGCTCTGGCCACGAGGTGGTCCTGACATAAACCTCCTTCCTCCTGCACTCACACCCCCCCCTTTGATCCCCTCTATCGCTCGTCGAGGGTGAGACGGACCTTCACATCTCTCGACTCCTCGCGAATCACATCTTCCCTTTGCTGCGAATCCCCCATTCAGTTTCACATTTGCTCGAAACGCCTATCCCCCCCCCCTCCCCTCCTTGCCAGCAGCGGCAGAGGGGCGCGTGGGGGTGTACTGCCTGCCCGTGAGGGTGGGGCAGCTCCTGGCGCTGTATGTGGGGTTTGGGGGGATCGAAACACGGGGAAAAAAAGAGAGGATTGGCAATTTGTTCAAAAAGTTGTGTTTTGTTCGAAAAGATCGCCACAAGCAAGGCGAACTCGGAACAGCAGCCCCACGGAAGGAAGAGACGTGTTGGCCAAAACATCGTTCAAAATTGTTCAAATCCTTCAAATCGACAGGAGAACCCGTGAACAGCGTGCCCCTCTCACCCATGGTGGCTGTAAAATATACTCTTCACATCGTTCAAAGCCTCTACATTGCGATCACCAGTTAACAGCAAATCAGCATACAAAGCGAGAGGGTATAGAGGGGTGGGAGGGCGGAGAGAGGGGGGGGGGGGTCCCCCACGCCCCCCCCCCCCCCGCCCTCCGCTCCCACCCCGCTTTCATTTTATCACCACATCCCACCCCCCCCCTTCTTCCGAAGCAATCAAAATGCGAAGTTTTTCAACTGTCTTCACTTCATCCATGCCACACAGCAAGGGGGTGGGGGTGGGGGTGCCTGAAGTGCTGTCAGTCTCTCTCTCTCTCTCTCTCTTCTGCCCGGTTCTTCCCTCCCACAGGATGATTCCCCCCCCCCCTCTGCCCTATAAAAAAGCTGCTGGTCCCCCACCTGAACTGTTTCTTAGACACCCACCCATCCCTTTGGGTTGGGATTTCCCACCACCACCACCTCTCCCGTTCCAAAAAACACTTTTAGAGCAGATACTGTTTGCTATTTTACGTCCGAAATGACTCCTTGACGCCCGGACGGAAAAAGGCCCACAAAAATACATCAAATTGGACAACAATGCCTTTTCGGAGTGGGGTAGACCCGGAGGTAGTGCGTGCGTGCGTTCCTTCTCCCCCCCCCCCTTCTGATTTGCCTGTGCAAGATGCCTGTGCCTTCTACTCCACACGAGGGTGTGGCGCATTTGCTGCATATCCGGCAGATCAGGGGTCCTCAGAGAGAGAGAGAGAGAGAGTTGTAGAGAGACAAGACTCGACGCTCAGGCCCTTCAAACGGAGGTCCGTTCAGATCGTTCAAAAAAGCTCGCCATACACGTCACATCCCCCCTTCCCCCACCCACCCACCCCCCCCTGCAGCCCATTGCACCTCGTTGTGCCGGAAGGGAAGGTTGCTCGTTCACAGTGCGAAACAGGGGGGAGGGGGTGGAGTGGGGGGGGTTTGTGTGGTCGGCTGTTCAGCGGAGGGAGGGGCGTCACGCAGAAACTGTTCAGAGGCGCCGCTTGTTTGCATGCAAGCCGAACGACCCCCCCCCCTCCCCCCCTCCCCGCAAAAGCAATGGAAGACTTCAAGTCATGTTTTGCCCGAGGCTGATTACCCCCCCCCTCCCCAGAAGAATAGTTGTAACGATCTCTGCATCATCCGTTACAAATCAGCCTGCTCGGGCCCTGTCCTCCTCGTTCCATTTCTTCCTTTTCTCTCGTACGATTCTCCATTCCCCCATGTGTCCTCCCCCCGTGTTTCTGTCCGCCCCCTTCAATTCGGGTAAACGGAGAGACTTGCCGCCCTGCGATTTGAGTGAACGGGGGGGGGAGGGAGGGAGGGAGGGAGGGGGTTTTTTCACCCTTCTCCTTCCCTTCTTCCCCCCCCCCGCACACACACCCCACACCCCGTGTTGCTCTCCGCCCCGTATTTTTCCAAAACTTTTTTGGTGGAACATCGGGGCCCGTTTATTTTTGTTATTCCCACCCCTCGGGTTTGACGCGCAAATCATAGCCCCCTTTCAGGGATTTTTCTCTTTTCTCCCCTCTTCATACTTCCCTTTGGGGAGGGGTTCGGTTTTTTTTAGATCTTCTTGATGTGCCCCCACTCACGCATACAGTAAAACCCTTTTGGGGGCCCTCGCTACCAAGTGTGCTGAGTGAGAAAAAGTGAGAGGTCAGCCACGTTTGGCTGAAAACTGACGACTCGTGACTCACAGTGACTCGTAGCGAGGTCCCCCTTTCAACAAGTCTTTTGATGATGAAATGTTCGGTTCTGGGATGGTGGACCTGACGCAGGTGTGAATGTCTCCAGGTTGCCTCGATACAATTGGTCTGAACACACACATACACACGCCTCTCCCCCCACCCTTCCCCAGTCAGTGTGGCCCACGTAGAGTGCAAACGTGGTCTGTTTCTGCATGCGATGGCACACCGACTCACCTCGTTTTCCCCCTGTTTGTGCTCCCCAGAAACCAAACACCCCCACCCACCAACCCGGTTTGCATGCACTCTTTTGAAGGTGCCTGTCCCCCCCAGCTCTCCCCCAGCTGTGCCCGCACAAAAGTAAGTCGGTACGGCTTCTCCCCCCAAAATTTCCCACAACCCCCCCTGCAGAGTGGGAGGGGGGGGGGGGCCGGGGGGGGGGGGGGGGGGGGGCGACCCCATGCACCCTCCTACCTGCAGAACCAGTGAAGAGAGGCCCCCCCCCCTTGAAGGGCCTTCTGTGCTTCCTATTTTCTTCTTCGGCTTCTCCTTCACTATCCACCCCCACCCCACCCCATCACCTTCTCGTAAACCCCTTTTTTGAAATGGAGCGCCCCCCCCCCCCTTTTTTTCAAAAAAGCAAACAGAGTTTCTTACCTATCACACCCCACCCCACCCCACTCACCCACACCGGAAGCATCGTTGTTTTGCTTCGTTATCAACCCCTCCCCACCCCAGCCTCCTGAGATGTGTCCTGGGTGGGTGGGTGGGGGGGGGGGGTCGTTCCCCCCCCACGGTGGGATCTTGTAAATTTTACATGTATAACTACAAGTATAATACATGTATTATACATGTATAATACTTGCATGTCAACTATTATACATGTATAATACATGTATATGCCTGAAATATACATGTAAAATACATGTATATCAAGTAAAAATACATGTATAATACTTGCATGTCAACTATTATACATGTATTTTTACTTGATATACATGTATTTTACATGTATATTTCAGGCATTTACATGTATTTTACATGTATAATACTTGTCATGCAAGTATTATACATGTAAAATACTTGCATGCAAGTAAAATACATGTATTTTACTTGCATGCAAGTATTTTACTTGTCATGCAAGTATTATACATGTATTTTACTTGTCATGCAAGTATTTTACTTGTATAATACTTGCATGACAAGTATTATACATGTAAAATACATGTAAATGCCTGAAATATACATGTAAAATACATGTATATCAAGTAAAAATACAAGTACCGTAAACGGAAAAAGGGTGGACCGTAAAAATGTTCCAAGTTCCCAAAAAAAGGCCAAACGTTCCATCTTTTTTACGGTCCACCATTTATTGGGACTGAATATGGAAAAGACAATGCGTTTTTCGCCCGCGGGCTGGTGGGTTGCGGGGCGCGGACTGCGGCCTCCACGCCGCAGACACCCACACGTAGGCCTCCCGACCTCCCAGCTTTGGACCCTCCCTCCACCACCGCAACCAACACCAGCAAGAGAAGCAAGTCCTCCCTGCGTGTGGAAAAGGCACGATCACCACCACTCACCTCGAGACTCACCCACCACCACACCTCGAGAAGTGTAGTACCATGCAAGGAGCATTCCGGTAGAAGTAAAAGTAGAACCTGCTGCACGAGCCCACAAAAGCAGCCACAGTACGGCAGGGCGCGCAGACAGAAGCTGAGACCACCGGGCTCCCTCCAGATGTAAATTCGTGAATCAGTGCCCGGAAAATTAAGGGAAATCGTACTCCTTTAGTGTAGTACACCCTGCAGTAACTGTGGGAGAACAGTTCCCGGACGATGGTGAGCGCACACTCTGTGCTGAGGCCCAGTCGTACGATTTCCTTGGTTCCTTCGCGACGAAGTCGCGAAGGAACTCGTAAAAAAAACCGCCAAGTCCACGATCCCAACCGTAAAATAGGTGGACCGTAAAAATGTTCCAAGTTCCGGAAAAATCCCATTTGTTCCATCTTTTTTACGGTCCACCTATAGTACGGTTCACCTTTATTACGGTCCACAATATTTCCGTTTACGGTATAATAGTTGACATGCAAGTATTATACTTGTATTTTTACTTGATATACATGTATTTTACATGTATATTTCAGGCATATACATGTATTATACATGTATAATAGTTGACATGCAAGTATTATACATGTATAATACATGTATATACTTGTAGTTATACATGTAAAATTTACAAGATCCCACCGTGCCAGGCAGCCCCCTTTTCCGTCATTTTCTTGGAGCTTCCTCCTCCCCAAAATATTCAAATAAAATTGATCTCCCGATCATGATCAAAAAAAAAGCAAGAAGAAAGCGCCCTATCACTTCACAGCTACAACCGCTCTGATGAATTTCCTTTTGTTTGTTGCGTTGACGCTTCTACACATCGCTTGCCTTTCCCCCCCCGTCCTTTGTGATGGCCCTTTCCCGAGTAGGGCGCGGGGCGGTCCTGCGTGTTACGCTCCTGCAGGAACCGCTCCTGAAACGCGGCCCGCCTCTCCTGTGTGTCGTCCTGCGTGGCCCGCCCCTCCCGGAGTAGGCGCCCGTGTGTCACCGCATCGTACTTCGCTGGGTCCATAATCTTCGCCTTTGCCAGGTAGAGGCGGGCGCCCGCGCGCCCCTTCAGGAGAAAGTGCGAGTTCATAACGACGATTGTCTTGTGGAGGGCCTCGGTAAAGCGATCCGGATCATCGTCGTCGCGGATCAGTCCCATTGTCTGAAACAGAGCGTCGAAGGCCTGGATGAGCTGGTGTTGCCAGTCTGGTGAGCTCGGGGCATCGCTGAGCTCCGCCTGTCGGAAAACCCGGGATACCTCAGCTTTCACCAACCTGCGTCCGGGGACAGTGGCGATCGACGATCCCCAGGTCGACACGATGTGGGCGGAGAAATCGGCGGGCAGCTCGGCCTCCGTCCGCTGCAGCGCCTTCTGCAGGGTGGCGATCTGCTTCGCCTGCGTCTCCACGGTCTTCTTCAGCTCCTTCTGTTCCTTCTCCAGCCGGCCTGTCAATTTCAGCAGGTACTCCAGCGAGTTCGCCACGCGGAGATCGGTGTTCGAGTCGGCGGGGTGGTGTGCGTCCCTGTGCTGGAGGCCCGTGCCACTCTGGCTATCCGCCTCGCTGTACTCCCCGTCCTCGCCTAGCTCGCCCGTCGCTGCTGCCAGGTCCGCCGCGGTCTCCTCGTCGACTGCCTGCCGGACCCATGCGCACTCGGGGCACACCCAGCCCCTGTCCCCTGCGCCCTCGAGCCATTCGGGGACGACGTGCGCCGGGATGTGCTCTCTCAAGCACGTCCTGACCGTGGTCCCACCGCAGTCGTGGCAGCTGAATGCGGTCCTGGCTGTGTGTGTAGTATTGCACGTTTCGAATATGCACTCGGGGCGACGCTCTGCTGGCTCGTTGTCGGGGTGGGCGGGGTCGGGAACCTTCAGGGTGTCCCAATCCAGAGTGGCCATCTTCTCTGTTACGCAGCTCGGCGTAGTTACTGTTCCTCTCCTATTCACGCAGCTCGGCGTAGTTTCTGTTCCTCTCCTATTCACGCAGCTCGGCGTAGTTTCTGTTTCTCTCCTATACACGCAGCTCGGCGTAGTTTCTGTTCCTCTCCTATACACGCAGCTCGGCGTACTCCCTCAGCCCGTTCTGTTCCTCTCCTATACACGCAGCTCGGCGTACTCCCTCAGCCCGTTCTGTTCCTCTCCTATACACGCAGCTCGGCGGACTCTGTCCGCTTCTGTCACTCTTGCTCCCCTCTTGATTCTCTCGCCTGCTTGATAGTTTGATGCGTTGACGCTTCTACACACAAAACCCTGAACTGATCACACCCTGAGCCTGATGAAGGGTGGGGTTAGTGTATAGAGCACGTTTGGTTGCAGCTGTGGTGGGGCGCTTTCCGCTCACACGAGTGTGCTTAACAAAAAAATTCTAAAAGAATCAGAAATTTGCCTCCCCAACCCCACCACCACCCCCCCCCCCTTCCCTTCATTCATTCATTCCTTCCTTCCTTTGTGACCATTTTTTGTTAATGCGATGCGATCCGTCCATGCGGATCGTGTCATTGCAGGGTGCACCTCACCCGTCGACCGTCTTCTGTTTTCCGAAAGAAACGGGTGGAGGGTGTGTGGGGGGAAGGGGCGGCGGGTGAGGTGGGGGAGGTGGCTGTTGAATGAAATCAGCATTGGATGCTGTCTGGTTTTTCAGCGCACTCACGACGATGTGGAGGCGGGGGGATGTTGTCAAGGCGATTTGTTCGCATCAAGGAAGAGCAGTAGTAAAGCAAAATGTTCAGAATCAATCGCGCCAGCGACACATTCCTTCTTCTTCTACTTCTTCTTCTTCTTCTCCCTCGCCCCCCCCCCCCACCCCCACACACCACGCCACCACTCCCTCAGATGAACATAATTTAAAGCACGCCATAAAATTCACGTGCGCACGGCACGTGCAGTATCGAGGGCTCCGGCGAGTTGGGTGACACCGATTCGGCCGACTCGTCGAACTACTGTTTGGTAGCAAACGGAAAACGAAACGAAAATGCCTCATCTGCCCGGCTGGTTGTGTTAGACCCGTCGGACAGACACCTCCTCAGTATTGTGTTTCGGGAGGAGACCCGATTACCGCGTCGGGGGGAGTGGGGAGGAGGGGTCACTGGATGTGTATTTTAAACCCTCAGAGGGCCTGTGTCGCCCCGACTCATTTTTTTCGTCATCATTGTCATCATCATCATATACAGTATTACACGCATCAGACAAGCTTCGCCGATCGTATATAAGAAATGGCTCTCTGGGCTGCCCTTGGTTCACTGCAGCTGCCAACAGGAGTGTTGGGGGTGTAGGGGCGGTGGTGATGAGCCCACCCGCCGTGATTCCTACTCATGGCCAAGCCATTCAAGTCAACAAGTCCCCCCGGTCTATGTGCCGCGAGGTGCTGTCGGGTACGTACCCTGCCAACCTGCGCTATAGGCTGGGGGGGCACATCCACCAATGCCGCAGGGCTCAGAGTGGGGGCAAAGAAGCGAAGCGCATTGCGACAAGCACCGGTGTGTGGGGGTGGGAGCTCCCCCACTAATTGTTGTTGTCCGAGCAGAGGAAGAGGGAGCGTGGGGGTGGGGGGGGGGGGATGTCCCATTTCTCTCCCTAGCCTAGGCTGCTACCTAGCTCGGGTGGAGGCTTCTCCTCTTGTTCCTTCCGCTGCAAGGATCTGGCTTTGTTCCCCCCAGCATGTACGAACCCCCCCCGATTCGGGCTCTGCGACTTTCCCCTTTCTCCTCTCACTATCTGTCTCTTATACACCAACAAAAAGAAAAGTCGTCAAAAAAAGAGTTGCAAGAACAAAAGGGGGGGGGGGTCAGTGCAGCTGGCAGCTCTGTTGAGCCGTGTGGCTGTGCTGCTCCAACAAGTTTATTCAAAAATGTGAGGTCGGGAAGCTTTCAAGATGCGTGGGCAGCGGGGCCTGGGTGCTGCTGGTGTGTCGTATGGGTGGGCATCCATTTCCCGCTTTTCATGAGGCCGGCTCGTGTGTGGTTGGAGACACACAGGGGTTGTGCACACATTGGCAAACTGCTCGACTTGTTTTCATTCGTGCAGCCTACGGGCCCCGGAGTCAGCACCGTTCGTGAGAAAAAAATGCCGCCAAGTACAGTGACTTCCTGGGGGACTCTCCGTCGAGTGTTAGATCCATAAATGGCTGTAGGCCACGGTTTTTCCTAGTTTTGTCCCCGTCACCCTCGCTGTGCCCAGGTTACCCCTGGCACATCGTGAGCTGATCAAAATCTTACCAGTTTCGGGACGCTGGCCTTTGCTGTGTTGTGTTGAGTCGTTGCCTTGCAAAGGAAGAGTGCTGTGTTTGCCGTTTAAGAATATCACACGCGACGCGGGTACTGGTCATGCCCTGCGACATGATTCATCAACAGACTTTTAACTTTATTTTCAGTTTGCTACGCAATCCTCCGTGCCGCCTCTCCTCACCCCCCCAAAGTCTGAGGCAATACCGCTCCTGTGTGCAAGTTCTTGTGTGATGCAGGCGTTGCCGAGTATCCTTTTTCCATCATGAGTGGCAAGGCCGACCGTGTGTGCATCGCTCTATCTAGAAGGTTTTCTGCTGCCACGCGCTCCCCCACCCCTTCCTCGGTGTCATTCGAAGTGCTACTCGTGACTCCAAAAATAGCAATCGCACCATGTCGTGATGGCGAACACTGGCTTTTCACTTCTTTCGTTCGTTCTTTCTCCCCGTTTGTTGGGCTCCACACCGACGTACGTGACCAGCAAAGAGGGTCTTCGCTACGGTGCCGAAAAGGGTGCGTTTTTAGTGCCTTTTCTCCTATTTTAGTGAGAAAAACGCCGAACATTTTTTTTTGCCGAAAACCTGCTGCTAGCGAAGGCCCCCCGAGTTCTCTCCCGAATAAGAAAAGGCCCTTCTGGGGAAGCCCCGCTCCCACAAGGCGCCAAATGGCACGTCAGGAACCCGTTGTGTAAAAAAGGCCAGGAAGGCCTCAGCCCGTCAACCCTTTTTGGCGCGTCGAAAACAACGACAACAACCGCAACCCCTGGCCCAGTGTGTCTCGGACGTGGCTCGTCACCCCAGTGGCCCCTCCGACTCGCCTCCCCATCTGTCATTGTTGGGGCGCCTTCGCGTGGTGCACCCCTCACACGGCCTTTTCTTGTTCACTCTCTCCCCCCCTCCCTAGCTAGCCCCCCCCCAAGCCCCAAGCCACAGCAGATGTTCCCCGCCCCCCCTCCTCCCCCCCCCGCCCTTCGTTCTTTTTTGGTGACAAGTTGCTGGTGATTGCGATATCATACGCGCGAGATGTCTCTCTCTGTCTCTATCGACTCCCCCCCCCCTTCTGTGATTCCCTGATGATGTTCATTGCCCTGTGCAGTCGAAGACCCGGCTTGTATTCTTGGCCCAATCATCGGGGTTGGAAGTATGGAACAGAGATATCTGCCTTGCTCCCCACGAGAAGGGCTGTATTCCCCCCCCCCCCGCGCGTGTGTATCGTTGCCGAGAGCTCCACAGCTTTTGTGCACACCGAGTTGCCAAAAGAGGCGAGAGGTGTGGGTGGGGTGGGGGTGCTCGGGGATTCCTGCTGACTTCGGGTGTGATTTTTTTTGATTTTTTTTGCTTTTTATTCCTCCTCCTCCCTCCCCTCCCCCTCCCCCATCATGGGGGAGGGGGGTGGGGAGGGAAGAGGCGAGGCATGCTTTCCCTTGCGCTTTGATTTTGTGTGTTTTGAACGATTTTGAACGATTTTTGGCCGTGCTCGTAGCATTCCCCGTTGAGGGGGTCGCTATTTCGTGTTCTCCTGGCCGCACGGAGGCATTGCCTTACGTCGCCTCTTCCTCTTTTCCTTTGGTGGTGTGTTGGTCTGGCACAGAGGGCGGGACCGTGCTGATATGCACAGTGACGACTCTCCCTTTTGTTTTGTGCCCGCCTCCACCGAGATTCGGCTGATGCCTCTCAGACTGGGGGCGGGCGGTCGCCGACCCTTTTCTGTACGAGGTTTTCCACAGGCTGCACACCTGCCCCGCGGCTGTGTGGCAGTCTTCGCGGAGTGCAATGCGAAGGTCTGGCCTGACGTGGTGTGACTATTTAGACTCCAGGTGTCTCCACCCTTCCTGGTCTGGGGAGCCTCGGTACCCAAGCAGTTTTCGGTCATGCCCTGGACCACGGCCGTGCTAGACTCCTGGTGCAGGCACCCGTCATGGTCCGGGGACGGCCCCCCCAGGCAGTTTAACGTCTTACCCAGGACCTAGTTAGACACAATAGGTGAAAAGGCTGCAAAGTCGCAATTAGCCTCCATTTACAAGGGCAACCAACGATTTCTTAAGCTACAGTTTCTGTACTTCATTGGTATGGACTGACTCTGAATAGAGTACCAAAACTGACAGTTTTCCCTTGGGATTGACAATCCTGGGGGAAATTTTTATATCTGAACAAAAAAATTCTGTAGAAAACCACTAAAAAACACAAAAACACTGACAAGTGTTAAATTGCACCCAATTTCCAGTACCTGATTTTCCCATATTTCAACTCATATCTGGGCTGATTCTGGGTCCCAAAATTCACCACATGTTCACACCAGAGCCCACATTCTGAATGGGCAACCAACGATTTCTGGGGTTACTCTGCACAATAGGTGAAAATGCTGCAAAGTCGCAATTAGCCTCCATTTACAAGGGCAACCAACGATTTCTTAAGCTACAGTTTCTGTACTTCATTGGTATGGACTGACTCTGAATAGAGTACCAAAACTGACAGTTTTCCCTTGGGATTGACAATCCTGGGGGAAATTTTTATATCTGACCCAAAAAAATATGTGGAAAACCACTAAAAACACTAAAAAACACCAAAAAGTGTTAAATTGCACCCAATTTTCAGTACCTGATTTCCTCCCACTTCTGCTGACATCTGGGTTGATTCTGAGTACCAAAATGGCACTACCAGACCCTGTACGTGCCACCAAAATTTTCGGTTTTCCATGGGTACCCAGCCATAATTGATGAAATGCAGTTGACCGGAATTTTTCGATAAACTTTTTTTTTCTCGAAAGATATAAAGCTCATAACCCTGCTACGTTTAGCCCAAAATTTTTGTACATATCGTCACGTACAGACATCGGTAGTATATTTTTTCAAAGGAATTTTTCGGGTATTTTTAGCACTGTGGGTTCAAACCTCACTTTTTTTTTTTTTTTTTTTTTTTACAAAACTCCAATTTGGGTGGTTCGAACACCCTGGGTGGGTCAAAATCGGGTGTCTCAAAAATGCGCGAATGGTTCAGATACTGGGTGTGAAACGGTATATAATGTCCAAATATGGGTCCCCAGCCAGGACCCATTAGGTCGTTTTTTTTGGCCAAAACCCTGTTTTTTGCCCATTTTCACCTAAAAAATGGCATTTCTGTGAAAATGGCTGGGGACCCACCGTGTGACGGGTACCACCGTTTTTGACCCAGATTTCGGGTCAGAAACGGTGCAAACTGTTGGTGAGCTCACCAGGGCCCAGTATGGAGCTCCAGGTACATATTGAGGTGAAATCATGGGGTGTTTTCTAAGGAATCTAGGTGTGTTGGAAGCAAGTTGACCACCTGGGTGGGTACTTTTTTTTTTTTTTTTTTTTTTTTTCCACACCCAGATTCTGGTACAGAAACGGGTATATCTGGGTCCAAAAAAGTGGCCGATTTGGGGTGCCAAAACCCCAAAAATAGGTCCAAAAATGGCCAAAAAAAATGTGTTTTTATGTGTCAAGAGTGAGTGTTTGTGAGAGATGCGTATGTGACGTGTGGTAATGTGCACTTCCCGCGTACTCAAGATGTTAATATCGTTCAATGTTACTCCCATGGTGCCAGATGCGCCATTCCCCCCCCCCCTTCCTTCTGGTGACCTTTTCCACTATCCCATTGGGCAGACCGCCAGACGGGCCGACCGCTCCTAACCAAGCATCCGGATTCCCGTGGGGTCACTTCAAGGCAAGCCCAAAGTGAACCTTTCAGCAAATTGTGGGTTCGCTTTGGCTTTCCCTGCCAGACGCTGTTGGGCGGGCACCACATTTTTCTAGACAACCCTCGAGACGGATCGTGCACGCAATAATTTTCAGAGCTCGTCAAAAAAAGGCGGGCACCACATTTTTCTAGACAACCCTCGAGACGGATCGTGCACGCAATAATTTTCAGAGCTCGTCAAAAAAAAATAATGGTTTGATACGTTGTTCTCTTTCACACACACCGCCCCACCCCCACCCACCCATCCACCCACCCACCCCAGCAGAAGTTAAACAAGAAACCATCATCCACAATGTCATAGTTTCCTTATTAGACGCACTGGGGGCGTTCGCTCTGTGTCAGTGTGTGTCAAGCTGTGTCGTTTTGCAGCCAGTGTGTTGTGAGGCGGCTCGGCTTTTCTCACTTCTCTGCACTTCTGAGCGAAGGTCCCCCACTCGGTGTGTGTGTGGGGAGGGGGGGGAGTGTGGCCTTCGTCTTGACTCATCTCACTCACCTGTGCTCCGCCCCCTCCTCACCTTTCACGCAGGAGATGGTGGCGCCCTGCGGTTCATGTGTGGGCCACAGCTTCTGATCACCTCGCCGCACAGCGACACGCAGGCCATCTATAAACGATTCTGCGAAGGGGCACGGCCAGAAATTCCCGGAATTCCTGAAAAACCGTTCAATTCATCAACGAGCCCTTTGTGCAGACCACCTCTGCAGAAAGAGCAATGCCGATAGAGAGAAGGTGTTGTGCTGTGGAGGAGTGGAGGAGGGCGTGTGTCTGCGCACCTCTCATTTTTTTTCTCTCTTCCACTTTTTTTCCAACCCTTTTTCGGATCGGAGGAAAAAAGAACGTGATTTAATGTTTTCTGGCTGACGCCATTTCTTTTCTTTCGTTTTTTTTGCTGCAGTGCAAGTGCAATGCACGGCAAACAACTCCCCCCCCCCCCCCCCCCACACTCCTTTTATTTTTACGGCGGAAAGAATATGGTGTTTTTGTTACGGGCGTGCCAGGTAGATGCCCTATATTTTTCTTCTTTCTTCCTTCTTCCACCGTTGCCCCTCCCCCCCCTCGGAGGGGTGCACCGGGAAGACATCATCAATAAACCGATAACTCCGACATTTCTTCCGACAGTTCCGATACCGACAAGGCGAGCGGAGGCTACAAGCCCTCAGGGAACGAGTGACCCATCCATGCATCGCCCAATGAGGTGATATTTCTAAAATTCTTTAAATTTTTGAGGCTCTTCTCCAAGATTCTTGCTGATCATGATAAAAAAAGACAGACAAATAGACGAACACAGCAAGACCCCTGACTGAACGGGTTCGTCCTAGCCTGGAGTCATCTTGCTTGCAAATAGACGAACACGGCTTGCCTTTTCTATTGCCTGTCTACTCCTCCCTCCCTGCACCCCACCCTCCCCACCGCAATTTTCCTGCCGGACCCTTCCGTGATCCCTCTCGATCTTCCAAAAGTCAAACTTTCAAACTTACAGCCCCACCCCCTACAACAAACCCCCTGTAGGTAGCGTTCTCCATTTCCCCAGCCCATAGCCCAGAGCATTTCCAGACTTGAGTAGCCAAAACCCCCCCCCCCCTTTCACCCTGCCCCCACCACCCCCACCCCCACCCACCCAGGCGCCATCATTTAAAAAGCCCCCTGTTGTGAATTGTTCCGGTTTCCCCCCACACCCACACCCCTTAACCCTCCCTCCCCCCCCCCCCCCCCCATCCCAAGGCCTAGGAGCTCGCCCGCCAGGTTCTTCTTCGTAAAGGCCTGACGCCACCCCCCCCCCCCCCGACTCTCCCCACCAGCCCCCTCCAGCTGGAACCACGGAGTTTTTGGGATGTTATGTAGTACTCCACGTGTCACCCATCCCGCCCCCACCCCCCGATTAACCCTTTTCATCCGTGTGAAGCACGGACGTCACCTTCACCTTTTGTCACCAAAGAGAGGGGCAAAAAAGGGGGATAAAATTGAAACACTGTTGCACCCGCCTTCTCGGGGACTCTCTGGGAACACTGCGTGATGCGGGCGGTACCCTCTCTAAAAAAAGCGCCAATTTTTTTTTGAAACGGCAAACATTCGCGATGCCAGTTCGCGAACCAAGAGCTACAAGCTGATAGAACTGTTGCAGAGTAGTCAGTCGCAGTGGTGCGACTTCGCCTGTCTGTCCAGCCTCCCTCCAGGCAACGCAGAGTTGGCAAACCTGGGAGCAGGGAGGCGGGGAGGGTGTGTGTCAGCAGGCGGGTTTCCCGGGCACCCGTTTCTCTCGTTTTGTTTGAGGGCGGCTTCAACGTTTGTTGCACCTGTCGTTGCATCTGTTCAGGATCTCCCCCCCCAAAGGCCCCCGGGATCACCGGCTGATCTCTCCTTCCCCTTCCTGTCGCCCAGCCCACCCTTCTGTAGGCCTATCTTTGTTTTGCCATTTTTTTCTCTCGATTTGTTTTTCTCTCTCCCCCCCCCCCTTCTTCAAATGATTCAGATTTCTGTATACTTTTGTTGCGCGATGCATTCCTGAAATGTTCAAAGCCGCAGTGATGCCCTCTGCTTGCTTTGCCTGCCCCCAGGCCCCTCCGTGCCTGCCACCGCTCCTGGCATCCAAGACAGTTTATCGTGATACAGCTGCTCGCTGGTTTAGTTACACCGGCACAAAAGTGGCGTCTTAGCTGTCTGTTCCTGGGGTTATCATGTCGATTGGTGTCCAGCGTTTTGAAGAGAGCGCCAAACTGCTGTTGCTCCCTTCTCTCCTGTGGTTCAGTTGCATTTAGTTTACTCAGGGCCTTCGCCTCGGTAAGCTCGGCAGTCCTCAAGCGGCGGTATTCTTTTCTGAGTTTGATGTTGAAACATTTCCGTCCGGGTTTTTGCGAACACTTCGCGCCCGGCAGGCTGTGGGTGTGCGTGTTCTAAATACGATGCACATCCCATCCGTTGTGCGTCCAGAAGAACCCGAAAGGCGTCCCCCTCACAGTGTGGGGGCATGCTGGTTTGCATGCACATGGGCCGTTCAAAAATACAGTGCGGTATTGCGACTCGGTGAAAAACGTAAACAAAAAAACATGAGAAAAACCGCAACTTTACTGCACTGCTGGGCGAGGCCCCCCCCCCCCCCCCCCCTGTGCGACCCCCCTGCTTCCTTCTTTCTTTTCTGTTTCTTAATTGCTACCCACCCCTCACCACCAACACCCCACACCCCATCACGGAGCGTGATGCGGTCTATTTTTCCTCACGACAGGTATGTGGAGGTAACATCACGCGTATGAGCTCGGTGTTTTCTTCACGACTCAAAGATAATAATGTTCACGTGCGTGTGTCCTACTTGGAGCGTTTCTGAGCGAGATATCAGCCAGAGAGGGCTCCTGACACCGCACCAAATGGTTCCGAAACATTCCGGAACACGCAGTGCAGGATACTATTGTAGGCCCTACCATCATAAATTTGATAGAGAATCTGAGATCGCTTTTTCTTCAGACTTCTTCTTCCAAGCCACCACCACCACCACCACCACCACCCCCTTCTCCCCCAAAACTCAAACCCACGCAGCCCGTTACTGCATGGATTCGTGCAGCATGTCGCCCTCTGTGGGCGACACTGCTTCTGCGAATCAATGACGTATTGCCTGTCGAGATGCCAACACTCCCCAACCTCGGCGAGCTGCCGGAGAGGAGGGGTGGGGGCTGACGACACACATCCCTGTTAATGCTTTTTTTTTTGCGCACACCAATCAGTGTGTGAGCGGAAAATCACATCGCCACACACAGTCAACATCAGCCGAATGTGGTCTACACATGAGTGCCCCGCCACCCTCTCAGAGATGAAGCAAAGGGTGTGAAGAAGGGGGTTCTTCTGTGTATCAACTTGCCACCCGTTGCTCCCGTCTCATCCCCAAGGGAGAGAACATGCTGAGTAAATCTCTCCGAAGCAAAGTCTGTCCGAAAGTTGGACAGACAACCACTCCCGCCCCACTACCCCCACCCCCCCCGGGACACCTCGTCAAGGGGGGGTGGCGTACCACACCACATGCCGGACGTTTGGGTGCATCTGAATCACACAATGCACCTATTCACCAGGTCACCGTTCTGCCTTATTAGTGTAGGGGTGCAAATGCAAAATTTGCATTTTGCACCCCGAGGGGCTGGTGTGGACAGTGCAGGTCGGTGGAATCATCGAGTTTCGCTCAGTGCGCGTGTGTCTGACAGATGGGGGAGATCGCATTCAGACTGACGAGGGCAGCCAGGCGTGCTCAAGGCGCGTTCTCCACAACTCCAAACGAGACCCACGTGCACATGAGGGGTGTTCTGCATACGGAACGTCAGAACATCAGCCAGAACCCCCAATAATATTGTCGGCTCGAGGTGCGGGTGGGTCCGTGCCACCATCTGCTTCATTGATTTTTTTTCTCTCTCTCGCTCTCTGTTTTTGAAGTATTCTTTTTAGCGATTCTTGCTTCTTCCCCTTCGCCCCATTCCCATTGGGAGGGGGGGAGGGGGGAGGGTGTACTTCTTCCAGTTGCGAATAAGGAGGGAAGGAAAGAGAGCCACTCTCTTCCCTTCTGGAGTGGTACTGCTGAGGGAGGGACGCAGGCAGTGCCAGGGCGCCCTCCCACCCCCCCCCTGATCTCACACCAACCCACTGGCTTTGGGAAAGAGATTTATGGATTGACTGGGGGTGGATGAATTGGCAGTTTCGTATTTCCGGACACGGCTTTTGAATTATTTTTTTTCGCAATCTTCAAAAGTGTCACTTCAACTCTGCCGCTCTTTCTCTACTGTTGATACTTCGTTTGATGCGTTGACGCTTCCACACACACTTACAAACCCACTTGCCTGATGAAGGGGGTGGTGTGTAGAGCACGTTTGGCAGAGCTGAATGACACTTTCCGCGCGAAAGTCGTGTGCGTAAAAAAATAATACTGAGTAAACTCGGGTTTCTTGCTGAGAGCATGTGCACTCTACACACCACCCCCTGTCGATCAGGGAGCGAAGGGTTTGTCAAAAAGTGTGTGTGGAAGCACCAAGGCCATCTTCCTTCATCTTCCAACGCACAGTTCCCGTTGGGGGAAGATCAGCAGAACTGAGAATGGCATTCTTCTTCAAAGATACTAATTAATTCTTGATGTCTCCCGCTTCAGGGCCTCTCCAAACCCAAAACCCCTCAACCACCGACTGCTCCTGCCCCCCCGCAAAACCCGGGGGGTGGGGGTGGTGGTACGTTCCCCAAACCGCCCGACCCACCCACCCCGGACACTATTCCACGATGAGTGTGACAAGGGGAACCAGTCGCCTTTTTTGCAGTGACCACCCAGCTGTGCTATCCCCCCCCCCCCCCACCTTCTTCTGCACAGAGACAGAAGGAAGGCGTCTCCCTCCCCCCTCTCTCTTCCCCCCCAGTAAATGATGTTCATCACGACTGATTATTTTTTGCTTCTCAAACCCCCCCCCCTGGATGGAGGGCCCTGTGGCCACATCCATTGGCTTCGATTGGGACCCCGATGGAGGTTTGTTTTTTCTCCGGAATATTTTTTGCTGAGTAATTTTTCTTGCGTGCGATTCGACCCGGACATATTCGTTGTGTTTTCCCAGGTCTCCTCGCGTGCACAACGACGTGATTCTTTCTTCTCTTTAGAACTTGCCCGCCCGGTGGGATCACCAGGGGGGGAGGAACCCGGTGCGAGGCGTTGTTCTATTCTGCCTGCAAACCAAAGCCAAACAAGTCATGTTCATGATGTACTGTCCCCCTCTCGAGAGAGAGCAAACGGGAGAGGTTCGGCTTGACGCCCTTGGCCATACCCCCTTCGGGGTTCTGGCAGGTTCTCAGGTCGAACCTCATCTCCGATGTTGAAAAAACAGTGATTTTTACTACACAACAGCACTCCTGCCGAGTGTCAGAGAGAGCGGGGCGGGAGGCAGCGCTTATGGGGCAGCAGAAGAGAACCTCCACAGCGACAAAGGTTGCAGGGGGGGGGGGGTTTCCCGAGCCCCTATAAACAGTGTATTTTCACGCATACTTTTTTTTCACTTTTCAGAGCAGGTCCGGATGGAAGGGGTGGTCTGCTGCTCGTCCCTTTTGGAGGCGCACCTCACCTACTGATTTGCATCTGTCGACGGGGGTTTTTCCCCTTTCGTTTGTCCCCCCCCCCCCCCCGCACCCCCCCAGTCATTGGTTGCGGCATCCTGATCGTGAGCTATTGAAGCACCCTGCCTCCTTTGTGACCCACAGAGCCCCTCCTCTTTGAGCAATGGTCACAGGGGACGCGCATCGTTGGACACTTGCGGCACATCCTTGACGACATGCATTGTCTGCTGAGTTGAGTGGGGGCTTCTGTGTGCAGATTTTGGTGCAGATCTTCTGGCCATTTGAGACGCCAGGGCCCGTGTGTGTCGTGGGAAGTATTTTTCAGTTCTTGACCCCCGAACAGTCCATTCGGAGGTTCAGAAACTGCCGAATGAACTGTCGTCTCGCGAAAGTGACGTACTCCCCCGGAACCTTCATGTGGACCCGGTTTGTATTTTTAGTTCTGTTTTTTTGTTTGTCTTCGGACTTTTGTTTGTTGTACCGTAAACAGAATAAATCTGGACCGTAAGAAGTCCTGGACGTAATAATGCTGGACCGTAAAAATTCTGGACCCCGGGGGTCCAAACCGATTGGACCTTTTTTCCGGTCCAGAGTGGTTTGCTGTTCCCCCCCAAGATCACCGGGTTTCTGGTCCCGCGGGAAGCGTTCACAAGCGTGAACGGGACTTCCCCAGCCCCCTTGACCCCCACGAGTGGGGGTCTGAACCCCACTATCGGGGGTCGTATGGGCACCATTAACCCTTTTCCGACCACGGGGGGGTTAATTAATTTTCGAGATTTCGGGTTTCACACCGCGATCGTGAGTAAGTTGGACGGATTTTGGTGTTTTTCAAGATTTCTTTTGATGGTGAAATCGGTTGTCGCAATTATATTCAAGACAACCAAACAAAGTCCCCGGAAAATTATTTTTTCCATTTTCCCGGCAGTGACAAAGTGCACACCGTGAAAACACCCTGAAATCCTGAAAAAATCGCGTGTGGCCTTGGCAACCCAAATATATTGGGTATCTGGAACCCACTCAGGGCCTACTGTTGCTTTCTCGAGCACAGTTGTCAAAACCCTACTCTCGGTGGCCAAACAATCGCCAAATGGTGGAGTTCAAAGCATGTTACTGCTGATCGCAAAAACCAAAGATTTTCGAGGGTTTTCCAGGGTACGTATATGCCGGCTATATAGGGGCCTATACAGGTGGGTGGTCGGTGTGGGTGGGGGGGGCCAACTTGACCTCTGCCGTCCAGTGGGACGGAACAACGTCTTTTTTAAAAAAAATTGTTGTCGTGAAATGCGCTGTTCGTGCCATGTTCGAGACTGCCAGGGTTGTTGAACAAAAATATTTCCCTCCCTTGACAAACGCGAAAGCCAAGTCCCTGGTTAATTAGCATTCCTGGTCATGGGGTCTGGGTGTCGTCACCCCCCCCCACCAGGCCACTTTCAGCCTCACGAATCCGTGCGAAGCGGCGATTTTCGGACAGATTCAGCCCAGAACAATTCCAGGGGAAAAAAATCGATCAAAAAGTTCAAGTTCGCAACATGTTACTTGGTCTTGACATTTTTTTCTCGTTTTTCCAAAAAATGACCAAAAACCAGAATTCTCGGATTTTCGTGTTTTCCCCTCCGGCGGGAACATGAATTCTGTAAACCAACATGTCCAAACACGCATGTTCGTGGAATATTTTTCACCAGCCCTTTTCACCATAAAAAGAAATCTTCAAAAAGGTGGCATTCGAAGGAACTTACCTCCCAACCCCAATTTTTTTGCATTAACCACGCATATATGCGTGGTTAGTCGGGAAAGGGTTAATAGGCAGTGCAGACTCCCGATATCGGGGGTCCAGACCCCCAATAGCGGGGGTCGCTCTGACCCCGCCCCAGACCCCCGCTCCAGGGGGTGGGGGTCCACCGTGTGAGAAATCGCCATGTATCGCCAAGTCCCCCAAACTGGTCTGGACCGGACAAATTCTGGACCTCGGGGGGGGTCTGGAGGTGGATTGGACCTTTTTTACGGTTCAGATTTATTCTGTTTACGGTATTTAAATCTTCGAGTTATACGAAGCTTGTGTCTTGATTTTTGTTTTGTTTGGTTGTGCATAATTTGTTTCATTGTTGAGAGAAATGAACTTTCGCAAATGAATTGCATCGGCTTCTTTCCGTTCCGGGACCAAGGAGCGCCACAACCAAACCGTCTCCAATGGTTCGACGTGTCATCATCAAGACTGCTGTCATCAGGACAGCCGCTGTGGCCTGTTTCCCTGTCATGATGTAGCATGTTGTCAGGAGTCCAGAATACTGGGAAGCTAAAACACCACTGGAAGGTGTCTACCAAGGAGGCTGTATCCGAGCCCCCTCGGTATAGCAGACGCCACTGCAACAAGAACAGATTCCGCAAAATGTGATGCTCGTTGGTGGGGGTCTGGTCATACACACACACAGAGTCCTTCCACCGAGGAGGGTTGGTCCTCATCCGACTCGCAGGCACGCCACCTAAGGCGAGGCTTGCAGGACGTTGAGACCTCGTGGCCTATCGTCATCAGGGAGAGCTGGATCGCACCTCGGTGCTGCCACCACACAGAGGTGCGAAGGTGCGTTGCTTGCAGATGCATACCAGAGAGCACCCGCATTCCCACCTCAATAAATGGTGCCCACCAGCAGCAGCAGTCAGCCTTCCAATAGTTTCATATCACTTTATTCCCTTATTCTCTCGCTTGTCAGTTTAGACGAAACTTACCACATGCCTTCTGCGAGACAACCCCCCCCCCCGTCCCCCCTGCCCTCCACTGATATGCTTATAAATATCACGCCACGCGCGGCCTTCCAGTCCGAGTGGTAGCGCGCGAAAAACACGGCCGTGTACGACAAGATTTGTGAACTAAATAAAAAGAGGAAAATCCATCCGCAGCGCTGCCGTAACAAAGTAAGGAAAGTTTCAAAGCTTTTCTACCCACCCCCCGCACAGCACCCCCTCCCTCGGCAGCTAAAGAGCGTGCCGTCGCTTTTATGTTTGTCTTTTAAAATCTCCAGGAGTCGGAGTACCATTGCTTGAACCTTTGCTTGCAACAGACGCAGTAAACCGCGTGCAGTATGCGCCCCTGGCTTCTGCATCGGGTCCCCGACCCGAGTCTCCTCTGAGGAACAGAGGGGCAGAATGCCAGAATGCCCTGATGCGCATGGGGGTGAGGCGGGCGGCCCCCCTGTTCCCACAGCCCAAACAGGGCTCGAAACAGGGAGGGGGCGCCGCCAATCCCCTTGCCTTCTTTTAGCCTACCACAAGGTTTTCTGGTGTCAGTGGTGCCACCGGGGCGCCCCCTTAAGACACCTGCACCTGTATACGGATTGTGTGCACAGCGTATACAGTCCCACAAACGCAAATCACGATAACGACGCTGCACAAAGGAATCATCACAAGAGAACCTATTGCTTCCTTTGGTGATGTCAGTCGCGTCAGGGTGGAAACCCCTCCCCTGATATCCCCCCCGGATATTTTATCACCCTAGTTGGGGTAATACCGCCTTGGCGAATTCACAGCGTCTCCCAAAAACGAAGAACAACGCCCCAAAAATTCACAAAAATTCACAAAAACCGCGCTGCTATTTTTTGCGATTTTTTGTGAAATGGTTTCCAATTGTGCTATTTTTTGTGATTTTTTGTGAAATGGTTCGCGATTGTGCGATTTTTTATGAAATGGTTTGAGAGCGTGTGATTTTTTGCGAAGCCTGATATTTTTTGTGACGCTTTGCTATTTTTTGCGATTTTTTGTGAAATGGTTTGAGACCCGAAGGGGGTCGGGTACCCCCCCTCTGTCCCCAGCACCAAGGGGGGTAGGGTAGGTCCCAGACACCCCAGGGCAAGGATTTGCCTTGCAGTTCGCCACTGCTTGCCGTTTCGTGGATCTCCACGACCTGTGCCGCGCACCTTCGTTAGAGCAGCGACCTCAGGGGTGGGAGATGGCGTGACCGTTGTGAGATCCAAGACGGACGCTGACACACACGGCCATGTGCGTTGGTCCACTGCCGTGGAACCCTGAGGCAGCACTTCCTGCAGTGGCTGCAGGGTGGCACGGCCCCGGGCCGTGTTTCCCCAGCTGGCGCAGCAGATACAATGCGTACCTTCAGGAGGAGTTGGGCATCACGTCCACCACCCTTTTTCCATAAACCCAAACCACTGCATCCGCCATTAGTGCCCAAGTGCCAGCACCGCCCAAAACGCAAGAAGGCGCAGAAAGTCGCAAAAAGTCACAAAAAGTCGCAGAAGTCGCAAGAATTCACAAAAATTCACAAATTTTGCACTGCGAAATTTTGCTATTTTTTGTGAAATTTTGTGAAATGGTTTGAGATGGTGTGAATTCGACCAGGCGGTATTACCCCACTAGTGTGGTGAGGTGAGGTGAGGTTTGTGTTGTGTTGTTCGGGAAGGCCACCACTGTGGCGTCTTTGCGCTCTTTAAATGTCTATCCCCCTCTACACACTATACGGATACAGAGCTGTGGAAGTGTAGCCAAAACGTCTTCTATTACATCCCCCACATACGCACCATTGCCGGAGCTCTCGCAGTTTAACGGTTATCTGGGGGTCAGCGATACACCATCTGATTTGAATCCACATGTTTTTTGCATACAACGCAGCGGCTTGTTGGCCCCCACGCCTTGGCGCGTTGGCACGTTCATGCCACACAGGGCCACGGCAACCACTGGGGGCTATCGGCTTTTGGTGGGGGGAGGGGGGGAGGAGCAAATCTGTGCGACGACACCCGCGTTGGGTGTATCCCCGATTTGCCTTCCCCTCCACCCCACCTCGGTGACCTCCACCCGTTCATCAACTTCCGGCTGTTTTTTTTTGGTTCTGCCAAGGGGGTGCTGCAAAACCCGATTGGTTGCTGCGCTGCTCCAATGAAACGCCTTTCATTTTCTGCCCCAACCTGCTTCATCCAGGCTTATACCCTCCATCACGCCACACACTGCCACAGGGCTGCAGTGTATGCGCGTGTGTGATGACACGGGGCTTGGCATCCGATATCGGTGCGCCACGCCCCCCTCCCCCTAAATGAACATCATTGATCCAACCGCATTTTCTCTGTTGCGACAAAGTGAGCCTTCGCGTCTTATTCGGTAGCAGCCGTCAGCCTGTTGGCGGATCCTGACACTGAGCGATTCGGGCGCACTCAACACCCAAATCATCCATAAGATCCTGCACTGGCACACAACCCATATTTTCCAGATCCTGTCTCTGAGAACATTAACGATAAGGCGGGGACAACGGTGGGGCCAGAGCCCCGTCACGACGTGATGTGCGGCGGTGCCGATTGCCCGGAGTGACACGTCTCAGCCCGCTTTCAAGAAGTCCCAAACAGCATCCGCCAAGCGGCGTGAGGTTGGGAATAATAGCCGTCTCTCCACCCACCCCAGTAAGCTCCAACGCCTCCCATTGTATTTTGCCCAAACAAGCCTGCTTGTCACAGTGCAAGATCCAAGTGGGTGCGTTAACCGCGCGCGCCGTTTTTGAGAGAGCAACACAAAAGGCGCCACCAATGCAATTTCTGTCAGTGCACAGAACCCGAGAGGAGTTTCCTCACGACGACAAAAAGGACCCACAGTGTTAGAGTGCTTTTGTTGGGGGGAGACTTGCTTAACCTTCGCTCTCGACTAGTCATCCCCCCCCACCCCACCCCCCTCTCCCTCTCTCTCTCTATGCAAACGGTGCCGTGCCGTGCCCCCGGCTGGCGTGCTGCTGGCGTGCTGCTCCCCAGAAGCCCCCAGCCAACAAATCAAAGGGGGCACATCAGAGGTACCCCCCCCCCGCTCCCCCGCTTTTTTCCCGCAAACAACCGTTATAGTTTTCTTCCCTTTTATTCCAACACGATATCCCAGAATACCCAGAGCTGCCCCCCCCCCCAACCCCTGCCGCCCCTCAGGTGCAAACCCATTTAGTGACTCCCCACCCCCCCCCCCCCTGGTACCCCCCTGTTCCCATGCACCCATGCACCCGACCACAGCCTTCCCCAAAAGGGCTTTTAGAAAAGGCCCCCTCGCACCCCGCACCCCCCTGACCCACCCACCCCAACTGGATACCCCACAAGAACTCCAACCGGCGGGGGCTCCCTCCCCCGACCCCCCCCCCCCCCCGCATTTTGTTCATTTTTCTTCTTCTTCTTCTCCTCCCTCCCCTTCGGAAGGGGGGGAGGGGGGGTATTTTTTTCCTGTGCTGATAATTATCATTTCTGCTGTTTTTCTGACAAAAAATTCACCATTTCATAACCCATCCCCCCCCCCCCCACCCCCATAGTCTTTTCAGCTTCATAATTTTTCTTTAAATTCTGAGTTGTTTTCTCTTCTCTTCTTATTTCGCTTGCTGCTGTTGTTTCCATTTTTTTTCCATTTTTCCATTTTTCAACTCTTCAATTTTTTTTGCAGCACAATGCTGTGTTCTGAACATAGGCGAGCACCACTCTCTCTTTCGACTCTTCGCTAAAAGAACAAAAGACAATACATCCCATCAGGGGCGGGGGACGAGGCGGCTGCTCTCTCTAGTTTGGAGTGCAGTGTGCAAAGGGACACCACCCCCACCCCCGCCCCACGAAATAGGTGGACAGTCTGTCTTGACGTCACCAAAAGCATTTTCTTCACGTCAGGTGGACTATCACATCCCTCTCTCAACACCACCGCCCTCAAGCAGTGTTGCGCAGCACGTTGCACTGCTTGCCTCTGTGGGATTAGCTGGATTCTATACAGGGTTTCCCCCCACCCACCCACCCCCCCCCCCCCCCCTGTGGCACGTTGAGCGTGTCTTCTTTAGGCAACGGGCTTCCTTGTTGGGCAGGCCCGCACCCACCCCCACACGCGTGTGTCACCCACACACACCCACCCGCCCCCTCCCGTTCCCCCTCCCCTGCCGCTGCCCCCTCTTTGCGTTGTTCGGGGGGGATGGGGGGGAGCCCACCATGTTCCACCCCTCCAGGGGTGGTGTGGTGCTTCATCTTATTGATACCTTGCACTTTTCGAATGTACTGTTGTGTTGCTGTTTCTTTTTGCACATAACACACCTGTGTGGTACGGGAAATGCTACGAGGAACGCGATGGACTCGGGACTGCTGCTGGCCTCTCTTGCTATGGTTTACTTATGTTTCGTGCTCCACCTGCTCCACCTCATTCTGCACTTCAGATGATCCACTTCACGTGGGTTACGGGGTTTGGGACAACGATGATATGTTGTGTCCGACGACAAGGTAAGGTAAGCTCATCGAGGTACACCAAAGGTGGAAGCGTCCAATGCAACACTCACAGCATAGAGGCCAAGTGTTTCTCGTAGTATTTTCATCCCTTTTTCAATTGGGGGTGGGGGATTGGGGATTGTGTGTGCTTCGCGTCTGTTTTGCGCCCAGCGGTGTGTGAGGCTTGCTGCTGCTTTAGCCCTTTTCAGCTTAAATCGGTTTCTGAGCCTTTTTTGCGAAGCGAAGGAGGCGTGTGTGGGTGGGGAGGGGCGCTGAGGAGGGAGACAGGTTGAAGTGGTTGAATTGGAAAACACCTTTCAGAGGACGGGGGCAACACAGCAGGAACAAGAGAAAAAGAAGAGAACATTTTTTTCTTTTTGCGTGTGTGTCGCATTATCTGGGGTGTTGGCGGGTCTGTTCCATCTCCTATGTTCAGGGAAATTCGCAAAAAATCGCAAAAAATCACCGAAAATCACCAAAAATCGTTTGCTATGTTGGATTAGCGGATCCGCATCGTACAGAACATCTACGAAAGACGACGCACGAGAACTGATACGCTATCCAAGTCTTTTACTAAGTCACACCACACGGGCGCGATCTGCTCCTTTCTTTTGTTAAAATAGGGAAAGGCACGTGAACACTGAAGGTCGGAGGCTCCACCGAATGAAGCTCGGAGGGTGATACCTCGGCCGCGCGTTGAAAATAGCGCGGGACCTTCCACTTACTGGGAAGGAAGTCTGATGAACGCCTGATCTGGCGGGGGGGGTCAAAAGGAAAAGCCCGGGCTCGGAAACGTTTCTGCCGATGGATCTTCGACAGACGAACCTTGTGGGGAATGGGATCAATCGCGCAAGGGGGAAGTAACCACCTCCATGCCTTGACTTTACTGTTATTTGTCGGCCGGCTTGGCGCATCAAACAGGAAGCCGGTAGCCACTGCTGGAGGTTTTGAGTCAGATGGCCCAGCGGCCTTTGGTTGTACAACAGGGGCGCCCTGGGGGCGGGGTGAGAGGAACGAGGGGCAATGAGTACCCTTGCAGAGGGGTAGGGGAAGTAAGCCTGGGAAAGGCCGGACGTCCAAGGCGCTAACCGTTGCGCAAGTTGCAGGTGTTTTTCCCGGTGGCGGGATGTCGGGCGCGCCAGGGGCATCCGCCTCTCTCTTTGCGGCAGATGGGACATGAGGGGGCAGGAAGGTGAATCCAGGTTCAGACTGCGATGACTGGGCAGTGCGCTTTGATGAAAGCACCTTTGCTGATTTGCCGAGCCCGCCGGCTGTCTGTGTACCCGGGTCAGTGACAAGACGAAAGGGAGGTGGGGTGTTCTCCGGCAAAGGGGGAGGGGATGCCGCGTCGGGGAAAGGTCTAAGCGACGAGATATCAGGACAAGGCCCAAAAATCACGGAGCCCCTTATAAAAGAGCTTTTTAAATTGAGTGAAAAAAGGTATATATATAGCGTATCAGTTCTCGTGCGTCGTCTTTCGTAGACGTTCTGTACGATGCGGATCCGCTAATCCAACATACACGGTGGACTCCAGCGGGGGTAGGGTAACCCTTTTCGGGAGTCTCAACTAGGGGGAGTCCAACTCCCGCTAGCGGGAGTATAGACTCCCGCTAGCGGGAGTCTGACTCCCCCTAGCGGGAGTCTTTTCACCTATTTTCACTCATTTTTCCCATGATACCTATGCAATGTGGCACTCGTCACTGAAGTACAGCCACACCAAACGAAACGGACGTTTCCACCCATCCCAGCTCGCAGACCTGATTCACAAAAATGGGGAAGACGACAACGAAGCCGGCAGCGAAGCCGGCGGCAAAGTCGATTAAGAAGAAGAAGAGCGCAGAGAGTCCCGAGGCTGCGGAGGCGACGAACATTGTGCATGATTTTTGCACGGCCTTCCCTGTTAAAAAAGGGGGCAGTGTGCTGACACTGGGATCCATTAGAAGGCTCCTAGCAACGGTGTTGAGCAAGGAGCTCCACAAGCACAGCACCCAGGTGGCCAACGCAATCATCGCCATGTCTTCCCTGACATGGATAAGTTCGCTGTCAGGGAAGTCGCAACGATGCGGAAGGAGGGCGCTCTCCGTCATATACAAGGTGGAGGCGAAGTATGGCAAGGTGCAGGATACAAACGTGTCGTCGGGGGCAGCCTGAAGCCGCGAATGATCGCGACACGGGCGAACGGCTTGGCACCGTGGGTCTGGATAGATGCTGGAGTTCGGCCGGGTGAAACCGGAAGTCGCAGCAAAATTTGCCCCCCCAGATTTCTTCCTCAAACCCACCCGTGGGCTGATCCGGCCTTGCACGGTGGACTCCAGCGGGGGTAGGGTACCACTACCGGGTTTAACCCTTTTCGGGAGTCTCAACTAGGGGGAGTCCAACTCCCGCTAGCGGGAGTATAGATCAGCAGTGGGCAACAATGAGGCGATGCGGGGGGCGAGGGCACCGATGCTCACTGTGCGACATCCCAGAAGAACGCTGGTATCAACAGGTGCATCGATACCCGCACCTGACTCTCTCTGAGATAAAAGAGGCTGGCTACCCCTCCCTCTTGGCAGGTGTGCTTCCCAATGCCCGCTACGTCACCCCAGCACTCCATGACTGCAAGGGGCTCGCCATGCGGCTGATCAGGGTACTGGATGAGACAACAAAATACTACGAGAAACACTTGGCCTCTATGCTGTGAGTGTTGCATTGGACGCTTCCACCTGTGTCGCAGAATGGGACAGGTGCTCAGTTCCGGAAGGTCGTGCTTGCCTGTCACAGGACACACCTACAAGGGCTTGTTCCGCTACCTCTTTGTCTCCCTTGCAGACCTCATGCATTTCCGGTATGCAGACATCCCCTGGCACTTCTGGGGATGCAAGGATGAGTCAGCCCGGATTCCCTTCTTGCGTGCTCGGATCTCAGGGCATATATTTCACTGGTTGATGGAGCATGCCGAAAAGGGATCAACGCGCAATGCCTACGTACACAGTCTCCATCATTGGTGGGCTCCAGAAGATGCAGTGCCTCTGCAGAACAACGACGAATTTGAAGAAGCAGAGAACGGACATCGCAAGAAAGATGCCGTTACAATCGCCAGCTCCGCAACTTACGAGAGAGATCTTGCGATGGCAGAAGAGAAGCGGCGCGCATCGGGCATGCCTTGGAAGGTTGCGCACCTGTCGCAGGACGGGATCCTCGGGTATAGAGAAGTCATTCTGTGTCCGTGTCTGCACACCCGACACGCTCATAGATTGGCTGTGTATGTTCTTTGCACACAGTTGACACAGCTGCAGAAGGGGTTTGTGCACTGCAACACACAGGACTTCGTTGAACCCATCAGCGCGCCCTACTTCCTGTCCCGGTTCCCCGAAGGACACCGCAAATTATCGCTCTGCTTGTGCAAAATGCCAATCCCGCTGGGGGCGACTTTCACACCATTCGTGTCATCCGAGGCGACTTTGAGCACGCTTGACCAACGCGCACAGCAGGAGGGGGATGACAGTTCTGACGAAGAAGATGAGGCCTGCAGGATGGCTTGTCTTGCCCAAGGTGTAACACAACTACGACAGGCGATGGCCGCACTTTGACACCTCAAATTCTAACCGCTCACCTCCGCAGGTGCAGCCGCTACCAGGAGGATAGGTAGGTAGTCCAGAGTCCGGGGAAACTGACAGAAGCAAAACAAGCCCCTCCCCATGCCTCTTCCACCATGATTTTACCCCCCACGCCAGTAGACTGTAACTATATCATGGGAAAAATGGATGAAAATAGGTGAAAAGACTCCCGCTAGGGGGAGTCAGACTCCCCCTAGCGGGAGTATAGACTCCCGCTAGCGGGAGTCTTTGACACCCGCTCAGACTCCCGCTCCCAGACTCCCGCTAGGGCCGCTGGAGTCCACCGTGTAGCAAACGAAAAAAGGTGAAAAAAGGTGAAAAAAGGTGAGCAACCTAACAGGGGAGGTGAAGAGGGCACGGGTCTTAGCCTGATGACACACTGCAACCTCAAGGTGACTGGCGACACCTCTCCCACAGTCTGCGGCGACTCTGCCGTGGCGACAAGGCTTCCTGTCATGGGAGATCGCTGCGTGGATCAACGTGGCACCACCCGTGTGCTCGGCAGGTTGTTTCGGCACCTGTTTTCTCCGTGTCATGCTTTTCGTGAGCGTGTCAGGGATGTTGGCACACGCTGGGGAGGGTTCACATGATGACATAACATATATCAGAAGCACACACCCACGTGGCGCTGTCCTTGGCAGGACTTTGAAAGTGCCGCCTTGATATCCTTGTTGGATAGAACCCTCATATCACACCCTCAATCAGCTGACGAAAAAAGGTGAAAAAAGGTGATTTTTTTGTTTTTTTTGTGATTTCCTGTTTTGGAACAGACCCTCCAACACCCCATTATCTTTTTCTTCGCGATTTGCGATAGCTTTTCTCTACCACAGCCACCACGATCCCCGCCACCACCCCACCCCACCCCACCCCCTCTGCCGCGAGTCTGTGTGAGGCAGCCTGGGCCGCAACGGAGGTTGCGCCGCACCACAGGCTTCACAGGCCTCGCCAATGTATCAAGGGTGTGCTCGGTTGCATTCAGGGCGCTTGTTACGGATCTTCGACAGAATGCAAGATTCGTGATGTTCGTGGCGTCAAGTGTTGACCAGCCCTCAGGCCTGGGTGTGTATGCATCGCAACTTTGTTCCGCTTGCTCTGTCGGAAGTTAGAAGACTCTGACCGGGCTGCGCCAACAGGACCAGAAGAACCCCGACACAGCGGCTCCCTCTCTCTCAGGGGGCCGCAAAGAGCAAAACACGGCCAAAATAAGTATCGTAATCGTTCAAAGGAGTTCCCCTTCGCCACACAGGCGAGTGCAGCTCTGAGATGCATTTCTGACCACTGGTTCCAAGGTTGCCAAGGCGGGGGGTTCCGGACGGGGTTGGGCGGCGGTGGCACTTTTCGCGCTCGGCAAGGGGAAGGCCCTCCTTGTCTTGGGAGGTGCCCCCCGAAGAGAATCCCGAAAATTCCCCCAAAAAAGGCGGGCCGACGCGACAGCGTCGGCCCGACACCACCTCACAGCCACAAACGTGCACAACCTGCTGTTGCACAACTGCAAGGAGGCGCTGCGCTACCTGGCCGAGGCAGGGGTAAAGGAGCACGGCGAGAAGGACTACCTGAACGCGTGAACCAAATAACATCATCAGAGAACAAGGGCTTCGGCCCGACCTCCCAGCACCCCCCCCCCCCCCATCCCAGCCCCACGTCACTTTCCACAGGCCGCCAGGCGCGTCAGCGTCGGCGACCGCCCGCCCCCAGTCTGAGAGGCATCAGCCGAATCTCGGTGGAGGCGGGCACAAAACAAAAGGGAGAGTCGTCACTGTGCATATCAGCACGGTCCCGCCCTCTGTGCCAGACCAACACACCACCAAAGGAAAAGAGGAAGAGGCGACGTAAGGCAATGCCTCCGTGCGGCCAGGAGAACACGAAATAGCGACCCCCTCAACGGGGAATGCTACGAGCACGGCCAAAAATCGTTCAAATCGTTCAAAAAAATACTCAAAACCCTCTCCTCCCCTCCCCGGCCGCCGTACAGAATTGCAAAAACCCCCACCCGTGGCCCACCACCCACCCCGTGACCCTTGAGGATCCTTGCATTCTTGATGCAAGCTGCAGGTTCTTTTGCCCCCCCCCCCCCCCTCCAAAACCCCCCCTTTATTCTTGTTGGGGGACGAAGCCCCTCTTTGCTATCTGCAGCCGCTAATGAACAGGCTCTCTCTGATATATATTGAAACCCCCCCCCCCCCCACTCTCCCTTTGTTCCCCCGAGTTATATTCCGATGCCTGTTCTTATGTCTCCCTACACACACACACCCCCTCCACCCCATTCTCTTGTCTCGAGATCTTTTAAGGCTTTTACTCCCTCATCCCCCCCACACCCCACACCCCCTCCCGGTCCCACCAGCGCAGCATGTCGTCCAAACAGAAAAACGAAGAAGGAACCAAGGAATTGTGACCCCCAATGGCCAGCCAGCTTTTGAAGGGGTTTATTGAACCGACTTGCTCCTGGTGGGTCGGGTCTGTTGGGTCTCGACGGGGGGGAGGGGGAAGTCTGTGTGGCGCCCGATGGGTTTGCTTGCCGGCCCTGCCCTCAGTGGTGCATCCACACCTCCACACTGCCCGTTCCCATCCTGAGGCGAGTTAGGTGACGCGCTCTAGTCTGGAATGCACTAGAGGGACGCACCACACCGCCTTTATTGGGGGTTTTACTGCCTCCCCACCCCCACCCCACCCTGTGCGCCCCCCGCAGACTGCAGCGGGCAAGAAGTAAGCTATACCAAAAAGTAACAAAAAAAAATCCAGCCTTCTATTTTCTTTTCTCGCACATACACACCACTTCTTCAGGGAAAATTTCATTTTTTTTGTCTCTCTTCTCTTTTTCATTTGCTGTGGTGTGGCAGCGGAACAGAAGGGCGTGCCGTGCCTATGCAAATTGAACCGTGCGCTCTAAACGCACCCACCCACCCCCTCCCCCCCCCACACTCCACCCATGTACACCTCCTCCTGACCCTTCATAGGGGTGGGAGGGGTAGGGGAGACAGGGGGTAGTGGGGTGCGGCAACTTGTGTGTATGTATCGAGTTCGGCGCAGACAAACTGTTGGAGATTTTAAATGGAGATCAGCTTGATCTGTCGCCGTGTGTTTTCGGGGCTTCGGCTTGCCCGCAGGAAGGGATTGAAGAACACCGCGGGCCTGGCGAGTGTTATCACTGTGGGAGGGCAAGGTGTCGTTTTGGGCAATGCATTTGTGTCGAAGAAGCAGGAACAGCTGTGCTGTGCTTTTGTGGTGTGGGGACGGGAGGGGATTTTTGTGTGCAGGTGCAGATTGGGTGTCAGATCGTGGCCGGACAAGCCCAGACAACCACTAACCCACATGGTGGTGGTGGTGACTGCGTGTGTGGTCCCATTGGGCGCCGCCCTGCCACCCAATCTGCTGCCCCGCTGCCACAGCACCCAAGGCACACACACATACATGCACCCCCCTCCCCCCGACAACCCACGCACAGTGAACTCGCGTCTCGAAGGAGCTCACTACCAGTGGCGCCCTTCCTTACCTTACCTTCTTGCCCTACTCCCCACCCCATAATTGGTTTGTTGTCTCGTTTTGCTGTCACGACCCAGCGGGGGGGGAGCACAGATACTTTTGTGCGCCAAAACCCGGGCAGGCGGACAGGGCATTCGCCCTCTACACCATTTCACCCCCAATCTACCGCGTCTCTCTGGACTCTGCAAAGACGCTTTAAAATGTAGACTGTTCCAACCGGGCTTCCGACCCCCCCCCCCCCCCCACCCACCCCCACACGTCTCCCCCCGGTACTCTACTTTGTTTTCTTTGTACCTGGGACCCCCCGTGTATAAGTCCCCCCCCCTTACCCCCGTGTTTAAGTCCCCCCCTGGGGGTCTGGCAGGGGGGGGACTTAAACACAGGGGGACCTAAACACGGGGGTGGGCTGGTCTGGAGGGTCATCAGGTGGCCCCTAGGCCCTCCAGGTGCTGTCAGAGTCGAAAGTGGGGTGCCAAAAGTCCATCCGGACCGGAATTACCCCCCTACGACAGCAGAGGAAGAGGTCTTCTTGGTCTCCACTGTGCCACCCCCGTGTTTAAGCCCCCCCTGTGTTTAGGTCCGCCCCCCCCGTGTTTAAGTCCCCCCCGGCCGAAAATCGCCTCCAGGGGGGGGACTTAAACACGGGGGGTCCCAGGTACCTACAGTACAGTATAGTACTTCACAGCACACAGCACCTCCCGACCCCCACACGACTGCCACCTCACTCCCACCTCCCCTGGGATGTCAATGTCTCGCTTCTCTTCTCTCGTCTCCCTCCACAAATGTGTGGGCACAGGGGGGAGTGTGGGATGGGGTACATGTGGTGGCAGTCGGGGGTTTTGTTTGTTGCGGTTTGCTTGTTTCTTCGAGATTGTATTTCGTGATTCAGTTGCTCCCCCCCTCCCCCACCACCCTCTGCCCGTCTCTCGATCCCCTCCAAACAACAGCAACAGGGGCAGGCAACACTGTTCCGGAATATTCAACCCAACCGGCAGAGCTTTCTGTCTGGGGGGTGAGGGTACCGAAAATCACGGAATATTTTCGGGTATCCCCCCCTTCGGCAGAAACAGATCCGGCGGGCTGGAACTCACACACCTTGCAGTGCGGGGGTGTGGGGGGTGCGGAAGACCCGATCGCAGGAAGGAAACGGGCAAAACCCAGCAACACGCGCAAAGCCCGCGAATGCAAAAAAATATCATCACAAAACAAAACTGTGAACATGGCCCACCCGTTCTCTTCTCTGGTGCAGGGAAGGTGCGTTATTTCCTCCCGGCAGGGGGGGTGGGCGTGGCGTGCACTCTTCCAAACATGATCGGCACATGCACGGTCTCTGTCGCCCACCCTTCTGCATTCGGGAGCAAAAATGCGAGCAAATCGGGCCTTCCTGTGATAGCTATCTAACTAGCTGCGTGTGACTGGCCTTGTTCAGCTCCACCCAAAAACCCCCCGCCCCCCCGACAACAGAATGCATAACGAATTTTCGGATTTTTATCGTCCTGTTTTTTTCGGATTCCATCACGCTCGTCAAGAGCAGAGGCGAGTCAACAGGACTTTCAGCAGCCCCTTGTTTGGTGCTGCGATGCTGCGGCGGTGCTGCCTTCAGAAAGCAGCGGGTTTGGAGACTGTTCTCTCTCTCTTTTCCATCTCTCTTTTTGTTACCGTCGTTTCGTGTGATGTGGGCCACCGTCGGGGTTCTGTCTAATCTCCTGGATAGGGCTACCAACACACCTGTCACTTGTGTGCAGGCAAGTGTCACGCCCCGTTTTATTTTCACAGCGACGAAGGGGATGAACGTCGCGAAGCCACGGAAATGTAGACCGGACGGCTTCAGGGATGAAGACTTTCTCTGAAGCGACGTGCAACCTTGACATGCCTTCGCACGAATACAGTGTGCAGGAAACTATTCGTGTGGATGGTGTGACCAACGCGCCACGCCAGGCGGGCAGGCACCCGGGGGGTTGGCCGTACAATGCTCTTTTCTCTCTGTCTCTCGAAGTCATTTTTGGGCCCCAGAAACTGCCGGCGCCTCCAATTTCATGTTGGGCGTTCAGCGCTCGAAGAACCGCCCAGCTGTTGTTGCACCCCTTTTCGGCTGCATTTAGTTTCTGCCCCGCATTCTCTCGATCTCTTTCTTTGTCTGCTGTGCCCCTCCCTGGCGCTTCAAATCACTCTTGTGCGCGGGCGCGTGGGTGTCTTGCGAGGGTGTTTTGGGGGGGCAGTTTGCCCCCCCCCCCTCCCATCTCTCTTCAAGGAACTGGCTGACGCACAAACGCGAAACCTTCGCCGAGAACTACTTGGCATTCCCACGTGTCTGTGTGGACACCCAAACACCCATTTCTTCCCCCCACTGGGTTTCATCCAAAACAGCTCAATGCTGTTTGGTTTTGGCAGGCACCCCACTCCCACAGAGTATTTGATGGGGCTGATTGAGGCACATCCCTGTGAACGCGCGGGTTTGCGCACGAACAACAAGACCATCACACCCCCCACCTTCTACCCACACGCCGATTTGGCCGCGGCTGGGTGAGGGGGAGGGGAGGTGTTTTCCGCAAGCGCTCCTCAGATGGGCCTGGGTGCACTTTTTGTATCTTTTTTTTTTACGCACACTTGTGAGCAGAAAATGTCACTCCACCACAGCCAAACGTGCTCCGCACACCACTAGCCTCCCCCATCACAGGAGTTGAGGTTTTGTGTGTGGAAGCGTCAACGCACACTCGACGTGTCTCGTGAGGCAGGAGGGTCAAACCACCACAGCCAGAGAGCAACGAAACGCCTTCTCTCTCTCTCTCTCTCAATATCTCTATCTCGCTAGCCCCACCCCTTTAGGAGGACATGGACCTGGAAGAGGGGTGTATGGCCTAGGTATGGTGTGATTATCGTTTTTGTGTGACAAGACGTGGCGAATGGTCAGAATGTATCAAAGGCAAACCCACAATTTGGTGTGTGTCGCTCGGTGCGTCCTGCACTAAACTAAGAAGATTAACGTGTGTGTGTGTTGTGTGGGGTGTGTGTTTGGCCATTCTGCAACACGTTTGTCCAGAAGACGAAAAGCAAAGGACACCATCAGGTTGGGCGAGAGCGGTTTTCGCAATACTGCTAAAACGGGTGTTGTGACTTGTCTGTTTTGCCTTTTTTTCGTTTCTTGAGTAGTTTTTTTCTGTGTGTGTCTTGATGAATTCCCAGTCTTGCTGTTGTGTGTGATATGCCTATTTTTTTTCCAACGTATTTCTCTCTCTCTCTCTCTCTCTCTCTCTCTCTCTCGTTTTTGTCCGTGCCAAGGTCCGCTGCCAAATAATACAAAAACATGTCGCCAGCTGACTCGGACAGTGTACTGTGCGTGGGATAGTTTTTAATTCTCTTCCCCACCCCCTACCCCCACCCTGCATGCCAAAATCCCCTTCGAGTGTACCGACCGCCATCTCGAGCGATTGCTCGCACTGGATCCACAGAGGGCCTGCAGCTCTCGGAGCTCCACAGAGAAGGGCGACTGACGCTCAGTGCAGCCACCCCAGCCCCAGGCAATCCGCACCTCCCCTGCCACAGGGAGTGCCCATCATCCCCGAGGGGTCGATAGGGTGCGCCCTCGGTGTGCCTTTTCTCCCCCCCCAGCCGTGTCGTATTTTTTTGCTTCTTGTTATCGTATCGTACAGTTGTTATGTTGACGTGCCGATTCAGCCAGCCTGGAGGGGGGATTTTTTTTTGCAGGTGTAACCGTGTTGAGTGTTTGGGATGAAACCACACGGGGCTGGTTTGTTTGAATGAAATTCAGCTCCGGCCCTCACACCCCCCCCCCCTCGCCCCACCCCCCACCCCACCCCTCATTTCAGGGACCAGTCCAACCACCCGTCATCAATGGGTTGTTGAGCTGGGCCTCCTTTGAGTGATTCGCCTTATTATTTTGTCCCCTTTGTCACCCCCCCCCCACCCCCCTCCCCCAACCCCTGCATGCCCCGATTTTTTCTTCGAAAAGGGTTGTGTCAAAATGCCACCGGGTCCGGCGGAAGGAGAACTCGGGACAGCGACCCCACCCTCTCTCACCGGGGGGGGGGGGGGGGTGCTGCGAAACACGGCAAAAAAAATATCGTCCTGACTTCAAAATTGACACGCCGAGGAAGTGTTTTACCCCTTCCCTCACAACAGGTTGGACCTCCCAGGACCAGTGTCAAAAACGCCTTGAAAGCCTTTCAAGGGCATTGTCACTAGGGGGCAGCGCTTTGGGGTCGCATGAAAGCGCACAGCCTCGACAGCAAGGCAAAGTCTTCCCTGTGACTTCGGAAGTTGTCTGTTGTGCATCACACACAGGCACCTGGCGCACTTCAGCATTCTTCGACCTCCGCGAGCAGTGGGCAACCCACTGGGGGGGGGAAGGGAAGGGTGTGTCGAATCTTGTATGTGTTGTAGCGCCTCCCCACTGAAGTCCCCCCCCCCCCCCGTCAGCCTGAAGGGAAGCTCCAGTTTGCAATCTTCCTCACTCAGTCTGAAACTGTGACCCCCTCGCCCTCTATCTTGCCCCCCTCCCATCCCTGCCTTCCCCCGCGCGCTCCCCCCCCCCCCCCCCCCAGACACCCGCGCAACCCTCCCCCAGTGCATGCTGCGCCCGTCTCCAGCCCTCGTCCGGCACCTTGAGGTTTACAGGCGAGTCGGCTGGGGGCGTTTCTCTCAGCTTGCTTTCGGCCACACCCAGCCACACGCCTCGGGGCTGGGTGTAGTGTGGCGTCCCCACTCTGACAACAGGGGGGAAGGGGGGGGGGGGGGGACACACCGCAGTTCCAATAAAAAAGTAAGCCCATTGGGCCAACCCCAACCCCCGATCCCCTTCCCTCCCCACCGCCCATTGTTTTTGTTGTGTCGCACTCCCCTGTCCGTCTGCAAATGGGCGGCTTTCATCTTGGGGCGGCGATTTGCGCCGAGTATGATCATCTGATGCCGTTGTGTTGTGTGCCAGGGGGGGGAGGGGAAGCACGCGCATCAGGAGTGCCATGCATGCCCAGCACATTCAGTGATTTCTACGCTCCGTCCCTCCCCCACCCCCCCGACAAGAACAACCGCAAAGTAAAGTTATGGGCGAGGCCTCCTACTGCGGTCCAGATTCTTTATTGGCGTGCCGTATGTCGCAGCGCGGGAAAAAAAAACAAAAGATGTGGAGGGGAAAATCGCATGGTTTGCCATGGTTGGGTGGCTCGCTCCCTCCAGTTCTGCAAACAGATCCGCGTGTGTGTGTGAAGCAGAGTGGCTTGCTCTCGGGCCTAAAGAGGCAGGCTGCAGGCTGCCCTGTTGGCCCCCTCCCCGACCCACCAACTGCCCACCAACACTTTCCAAAAATAATGGCTTCACGTGCGTGTTGTGTGACGTGTTTGGAGATCGCATATCACCGGGTGGAGGAAAAATCAAGGATAAACGGCTGCCTGAGAAGAAGAGAAAAAACCATAAAGGACTCAGCCACCCACGACACCACATACGCAACACCACCCACCCCACCTTCTTCCCTAAAGTATGACGCTGTTTCTACCCCTGTTGGGGTTTTGATGACGCTGTCCTTGAATCTTCCCCGAGACCCCCCCCCCCTCCCTGGGGGTGCGCCCCGTGCCTGACCCACCCCCACCCTACCCCCCACCTCCCGTGTGAGGTTCTGGATATTCCTGAATCCAATCCCGGGGAGAAGGGGGTGGGGGACGAGAAGGGGGGGGGGGCTGGGTGCTGTGCACCCATGCATGTGTTGTTCTGTGTGGATATCTCGAGCAGGTTTGGCTGGCTGGGGGGGTGGGGGGGGGATGGAGGGGGGGGGGTTGCCAAAGCCCCCCCCTCCCCCTCCCTTCCCCACCCCCCGCTGGTCTCTTGTTCTTTTTTTTATTTTGAATAAAAGCTTCCCCACCGCCACCGCCACCGCCCCCCTCCCCCCACGCCCGCACCGCCGCTGATCACTTTTGTCACCCTTGGCACCGCCCCCGGCAGCAGGCATCACAGCGCCACATGGCACACGAGAGTCCATGTGTGTTTGCATTGTGTTTAGGCTGCTCACAGCGCGGAGTATCTATTCGGGGAAGTGGTGGAAGCGGGGTGTCAAACGGGACATACCAAAGCCTTTGGCTTGTGATTGTGTCGACACCAAAAGAATTGCAAAGCGGCAGAGTGTGCGCGTCAATGTGTCGGCTGCCTGGTTGACATTTTCACGATCATCTGGCGGGGGGAGTCGTTTGCTGTTTTGCTGTCAACAAAAGAAGAAAATCGTACTCCTTTCGCTTTATTATAGACACCCTGTCCAGCAACTGTGGGAGAACAGTTCCGGACTACTTTTTGTTGAGCGCACACTGAACACGCCGAACGACACCCCTTAAACAGACGGAGGCGGAGGCGGGGGTGTAGTCTGCGAGGCTTCCTTGGATTTTGGGGTCTTCTTCTTTCTTCCGGCCATTGTTAAACTTGAGCGCACACTTGCAATGAAGTACAGAAACTTGAGCGCACACTTGCTGTCTCAAGGCTGTGTTGAGGCCCTGTGAAGTGGCATGAGGTGCTAATCCAAAGCTTCAGTCGTACGATTTCCTTCGTTACTTCGCGACTTCGCTACGCTTCGTCGCTCGTAACTAGTAAAAAAATTAATCGGGCAAAAAAAAAGAACAGGAACGGCTGCAAGAAGTGCACCTCCCTCCCTCCCAATGTCTGGGCTGCACATCAAGTGCATGGGGGTCTCGCAGACAGAGTCTCTCCACAAAAGGCTACGTCTCCTTGCCCTGGCATCGCTCCAGGGTGCGTATGTAATCAGCCTGAGTGAGCGCTTCATGGGGGCAGTAGCTGGCAGAGCTCCACACCAGCTCCACGGTGGGGGGCGAATCTTGCAGCTGGGCAGCTCGTGGCTCGGAGGAGGGGTGGCGTGCGGCTGCACCTGTTGTCACCTGTTGTCACCTGTTGTGGTTCTTTTTTTTTAAAAAAATGATGATTTGTTGGCGGAGAAATTTCAAGTCGGGGCGGGAAACCAGTTCAAAAAGGTGAATGCGAAAAAAAAATATGTCGGCAAGATGCACCCCCTCCCCTTCCCTTCCTACCCCTCCCACCTCCCGCACCTTTGTATTGCACCTGCATGGCTTAGCCCTGCCACCGACACCGCAACACCGCAACACCGCAACACCCCACGCAGGACCGGGAGGAGGCCGGGGCAGGGGTGGGAAGGGCGGGGGAGCGGGGGTGGAGGAGCAACGATGACAGGTTGCTACAGCTGTGGGCAGGCGGGGCACTTCGCCCGTGACTGCCCCGCACAGGAGGTGTGCCACAACTGCCAGAACCCGGGCCACAAGGCCGCGGTGTGCCCGCACCCCCAGCGGTGCAGGCGGTGCGCCCAGCCCGGGCACAAGGAGGCGGAGTGCACGCTGCGCTTCGGGGGCGGCACCTGCTACAACTGTGCGAAGCGGGGCCACTTCAGCAAAGAGTGCCCTGAGCCTGAGCTGTGCCGCAACTGCCAGAAGCCCGGGCACAAGAGCGCCGACTGCCTTGAGCCCCCTGCATGCCGCCGCTGCCGCCGGTCGGGGCACAAGGCCGCTGAGTGCTCTGAGCGCAGGAACGAGGTGTGCCCCTTCTACGCAGCGGGCAGCTGCAAGAAGGGCCAGCAGTGCGACTACGAGCACGTCGGTGCTCCTGGCCACTCTGCCATGCGGTTTATGCCGCCAAACCGCTTCGAGAAGCGCCTCGCCCCTGACGGCAGGATGCACTCCAAGTCTGAGTTCCGCACCATGTACGACGGGTACGCAGAGTGGGATGCCGCGGCCCGTGCGGCCAGCGCCGGCAAGGGTGCCAAGGGTGTTGTGGGGAAGGGTGGCAAGGGGGCGGGTTTCGGCGGCCGCAGCTTCGGCGGCGGGCGGTACTTCCAATCCCTCGAGGCACCCCGGTACCCCTACGGCGGGAAGGGGGGGTACTACCCACGCCCCTACCGCAGGTATGCTGATGGCGAGTGGGTGGGTGGGTGGGTGGGTGGGAAGGGGCTTTTGACACAGCTTTTGGGGGAGGGCATTCCCCGTTGGTACCTTCTCTGGAGAAGGGGGCGGTCGGGAGGGCGGGGTGAAACACACCACCGCACCACACCACATCACACCACCCAATGCGCAGGTTTGACGACTACAGCCTCCCCGACCCGCTGTCTCAGTGGGACCGCCCTCTCAGCAGATACGCGATGACAGACTTCGGGGCATTCCTGCCCCCCCGTTATTCCACCCGGGCGTAGCAGGCAGTGTCCGGCGCTGCAGACCACCTGCCACTTGCCCCCCTCTACCCCCCCAGCTGGCAGGCAGGGTGCTGCAGGGGCGGGCATTCCCCGTGAACCCGGTTGTGCCCTTATATTGTCGACATCACAGCGGTCCCACCCCCTTCCCCTGACTGTGATGTCGCGGGCATCTTCAGACGAAACCGATTAGTATGGAGGGTGGAGGGAGAAGGGTGGGAGGGGCAAAAACCGTTGCGACACACCACTGCCTGGGTCTCCGAGTAGGCCGGGCTGGGGAGGTCATTGAGAAAAAGAAAAACGTGGCAAAAAAAAATACCCAGCAAAAATATACAGGAAAGTCAAAAAAATACTGGCATTGGTATTTCTGGAGGGATGAATATTTTGGGGGATGTGGTGGGGTCGCTTAGGTGGGCAGCATGGATCTGATGCAACAGCGGATGGGATGGGGGAGGCCGCAGCAACACTGGCTGATGCGTGCGGGTGGCCTATGAGGAAACGTGCCAAACGGTGGCCGTGGGTGCAAAGTGGCAAAAAATATATCAACCCAAAAAAAAGAATACCGTTTCCGAACGATTCGTTCAAATTACTGCTGATACACACTCCGGCTCTGTTGCTGTGGATGCATCGCGTCTCTGCAACATTTGCTGCCTCTGTATCGCTTTCCCTTTCTTCCACTCTGCGGCCGCCAAGCGTGTCGCAAAGAAAACACAAAACCAAAAAGGGGGGGGTCAAATAATGGATGGGGGGGGTCAAATAATTGTAACCCCTACGATTATTTAGCGACGCGGTCTGTATAAATCAGGTGTCCCAAAATTTACAAAATTTTAACGGTGGTGAATAATCGTAGGGGTTACGATTATTCACTTTTGGCAAAAATTTACCCGTTTTGCTGTTCAGAATGTCAATTGGTGGGGTGGGGGTGGGTGTGGGTCGCATTCTCGGCCTGTCTCACCGGCATTCCGTGCACACAGCAACAGCACCGGTGGAAACTGGCCATAGCACCCCGGTGGGCCACCAGGAGGGGAGGGACCCGGTGTGAGGCGCTTGAGTCATCCAGATGGGCACACGGTGGGGTCCGACACCCGATGTCGGACCCTGTGGGTGACCCGTTTTTTAGGTACCCTCCACACCCAGTGCGCGCTCGACCGTCGAATGGTTTTTCTGGTCCCGTGCACTTCCCTGCCTGCCACACCACCCCCTCGACCCCATCCCCAGCACCAGAGCGTCGTTGGCTGGCGTGCGCGGGGCACGCGTCGAATACCGATGACGGGGCCTGTGTTCCTGGGGCGCTGACGAGGTCCGAAGGGATTGACGCCTTGGCTCAGTCCTTACGTTTGGATGAGGGCGTGGTTTTTGACGTAGCGGGAGCCCTCAAGAATACAGCACAGCTGCACCTGCTCTTGCGCCGTCTCCAGTTCGCATAGTCCCTTCGTATGACGGTGACTGGGAGCCCTGGCTGTCCCGATCTATTTCAATGACTGTATCAGTTTCCAGCCTAGTTCCCATGCTTGGGTGCTTGGCTCGGGTGCACCCTTCGAGGTGGTACAGAGAATGCAAAGAGAGTCCACAGGGGGTCTGGGGGGCGGAGCCCCCCAGCCGCGGGAGGCCACGGTCGTGGACATCTGTTCCTTGTGGGGTACAGTTTCTGGACTGTGTCCATCTTCCTGAGGTTGCGTATGGGCCATCCCAGAATTTTGGTGCCCCCCCCCCCCCCCCAGGCTCACCTCACTGGCAGGGAACCTGGGGGCGGGGGGCCTCAAACCATACTCTCTTCCACCCATTAAACTCGGGGCATGTGTGCTCCGACATGTGGGGTGACTCAATCACTGGTCTATGACGACCGATTCTCCACTTTGTACAGCCTGAGTGGGATCCCTGCTGTTCCTGTTGCTTGATCTTCTGAGGAAAAGTCAGAAATTTGGCCAAAAGTGAATAATCGTAACCCCTACGATTATTCAAAACAAATTTACGTATAAATGGCCCAGAAAATGTTGTACAATTAATCGCCCCCTTACGATTATTCGACTACTTACGATTAATTGCCCCCCCCCAGTAAGGAACGATAAATGTCCCTTAATTTTGGCCGTTCCTTAAATTTATCGTTCCTTACTTTATCGTACAAGGGATATAAATTTGCGTGTTGTAGCCCTGGGCAAAGATGGGGAGGGATGGGCATCCTGCGTCCCCATTCATGGTCTCTCTCGTATCCGTGCCCAGGCAGGGAACCTGGGGCATAGCTCTCAGTGACTCGGGGGGTCTTCGCTGGTCGTTATGCTTCGTTATTCTTCGTCAGTTTTCACCTAGCTTTCTTTGGAAATGCACCAAAATGCACTGACGATCACCCCGTAGCGAAGACTCCCTCGGTCAAATTGACTGACTGACTCTGATTGACTCTGACCGAAAAGTTGTCTGGGGGCTATTGTACTGACTGACTCCGACTGACTCTGACCCACAGACAACTTCTGGGTCAGAGTCAGTCGGAGTCAGTCAGTACAATAGCCCCCAGACAACTTTTCGGTCAGTGTCAATCAGAGTCAGTCAGTCAATTTGACGGTGTCACTGAGAGCTATGCGGGGGGCCTCAAACCCCTCACTCCCTCACTTCGGCTGCAACTGCCGGGGTCACTTTTGGAGTTGCCTGTATCTCGCTTCGGGAGATCAATCACTGTCGGAGACTTACTTGCTGCAGCGGCTTGCTGTTTGTGGCGGGCATCGTACGTCTCCTCGCTCAGAGCCCCTCCCGACCCCCCAACTGCTGCAGTGGCGTGGTAGTGAAAGTGCAAATCAATGAACGATAAAATTAAGGAACGATAAACGTTCCTTAATTTTGGCCGTCCCTTAAATTTATCGTTCCCTAATTTATCGTACAAGGGATATAGTCGTTCCATAAATTACCTCGGTTACGGTACCCACCCGCACTGATTCCGCCGGGAACCACACAGAGGGGGGGCCTGCCCACACAAGCGATCGATTCACCCCATCGCTCCCAAACGGTACTCTCTCATCAAGCCTGTTTGTGCCCCCCCCCCCCCCCTAAAGGCAGTATGCCTTTGTACTGCACTGCTGCATGCTGCAGTCTCAGCGAATGGCACGATATTTTTCTGATTTGACGGGATCGACACACGCACTGATTGGTGTGGGGAGTGGGCTAGAGACGGTGGGTCTATTCAACTGATATTTCCGAAATATATTGCGCCGCGGTGTTTTATTGGCAAACATCGCGCTGTCTTGCGAAGGTGGCAGGGTGGGTGTTCTCCGGGGAGGGGAGGGGAGGGGGTGGTGGTGGTGAAGCTCTAAAAACAGGAAACCAGCAAAGAAGAAGGAGAGTGGGTGGGGGCACTCCGACCGCACAACCAAGCAGGCATATTCAAGAATTATGAGAAAAAAACTAAAACATGAACGTTTCGGTCGAGCTTTTTGACACAAGAGGGGTGCAGGGGAGGGTCAGGGAATTTGCGACCGCTGTTTCATTCGTTCTTTTAGCAACCAGTAGCAAGAGGAGGTGGATGGGCGGCGTTGGTTTCTGCAAAAAAGAAGGGAAATGTGCGAAATTGCTACCCTTGTCCGCCCGACACGTGCAGCACAGCGGGGTCTCGACTAGCAGGGCCTCGAAACGATTCCAGTGATCCCCCCTCCTTCCCCCCCGGGACGTTGCTCCGGTGTTTTTGCGAAGACATAGGCAGAAGACATGGCATTCGACTTGTCGACCCTGTCGTTGCGGCGACTGTGTCCCTCATCTTGCAAGGTGCGCACCACGCAGGCCACCCCGCCCCCTCCAGGTACACCACCACTGTTGTGCAATGAGCTGCTGCAGCAACACCCCCCATCAGGCAGAGGATGCCAGCACGACTGGGGGGTACTCGACGCTGGAGGGTGCCCAGCAGGGGGCCCCCAGTTCGCGGAACACCCCCCCGCTGGAGGGCGACGATGTGCGTATCTTGGTGTGCGTCGATGGGCACGACAAGACGCGGCATGGGGCAGGCGACTTCCTGCAGTGGATGATGATGAACCAGCCGCACATGCACCCCAGGTGGGATGTGAACATCTTCGGCCACGTGCACAACAACACGTCTGTCCCGCTGGTGCGGAAGATCGGCGAGGCCCTTGGCGCAGTGACGAACAAGGCGGAGCGGGAGAAGCAGCTGCGCTCACGCATGTCAGCACTCCAGCAGGTGGTGGCGAAGTCGCCTTCCGTCAAGGTGAACCTTTCTGTGGATGGGAGCGAGCGCAGCATGGTGCACGTGTACGCCGATGCGGTGCGCGATTTTTCACCGCACTTCATCTTCATCAACGAGCGCACCGACTCTGACAGCATGCTGTCGCCGTTTGGGACGGAGTCCCTCAAGCTGCACCACACGCTGTACAACAACAACGCCAGCATTGTGCTGTGCAAGAGCCGTGTCGCATCGGATTTCCTCGACCCGCAGGACCCTGAGGGACTCACGATGCACTTCATCCTTCTCGTCGATGTGGATTTCAGCGCGTCGTCCGTCAAAGCGCTGGAGAGTGTGCGCTCCCTCCTGCCGGAGGGCGGTGGTGGCGCGGGCTACGACGAAGACGGCCTTGAAGGCGAGGAGGGTGACGAGCGTGTCGCGTCGAACGGCGTTGCATTTGTGTCTGTGCTGTCGTGCTGGTCGATGCCTGATGTCGCGACGGCAATGTATTCGACGGATGACCGCTGGCACCACGAGAAGAAGAAGAGGCGGCAGGCAGCACGCAAGGCAGCGAAGCGCGCACTGGAGGAGCTGCGCCAGACACACCCCGAGCTGGACGCAACAGTACACACCTCGTGCGACTCTGTGTCTCACAGCGTCAACAAGATCATCAAGGTTGTGGAGAAGGCGCAGATACCGTGCTTCCACAACGTTGTGCTTGGCGGTGGGCGCGCTGTGATTGGCGATGACGGGAACATCAAGCGCGAGAGGTCGTTCTCGGGGATGATGGGGCGTGCCAAGATGCGTGCCTTCGGGACAACAGCAGACTCTGTCGTGAAACATGTGGATGGCGCTGGCGCAGTGACCATCGCCTACTAGTCTAGCCCGCAATATGCTCCGTGGGGTCCTTCTCCCCTTATTGTGATTTACTTCCCTTTGCGTGCCAAGCGCATCGGTGCCCTTCCGAGTCAGTTTGCTGCTCGCGTCTTGCCCTCACTCCCACTGCCATAACGCACCGCAGGAGTGCGGACGAGGGCCTTGCTCGAAGCACTTGTTGTTTCTTGCTGGACCCCTCGCAGGACCGGTTGGCTCTTGTTCCGCTGTTCGATGCATCCCCCCCTGACCCCCGCTCCTCTTTTTCCACATTCGGCGCAAACAAACGCCTTCTCTTTTTCCACGTCACCTGCCTGCACACCCCACACCCACCAGGACCTCTCTCCCACCCTCATCTCCCAACAATGGCATACGTCCCGGCCAACGCGTCGTACTGGCCCGAGCCGCAGGCCGGAGGTCACAAGTCCATCTCCCTGGAGCGGGAACTGCGTGACCGTGGCCTCCACGCCAGCGCCAACGCGGTGGCCAACGGCGAGCTGGTCGACCCCGTGCAGGTGGTGAACATCGACCAGGCCTCCGTGGACCTCACTGTGGGGAGCCCCCACCGCTTCAGGACTGCGGCATACAACGCACACGTCGATGCCGAGATGACGAAGCCTGTCGAGCACCGCAGCCCGCGCCGTGCCCTTGCAGGGCCTGCGCACTCCCCGACCTACTAAGCGGATGTACTGTTCCAAAGCACAGGTGTTATGTGCCATGCACACCCAGCTCTGCTGGTGGAGGCTGTTAGCCCTGCCTGTGCGCCGTCTCCCTCCTCCCCTGTGTTGTAGCCCCGTTGTGCCCTGCGCATCCTTGTTTGTTGTGTACTGAGCGAGATAGTATGTCTTCAGGTTGTGACCAAGCGCCGGTATTGCCACCACCCCTCCCCAGCGTTGAGAGGAGACAGCAGCACGGTGCCATGCGGTGTGGCCTGAGCATAGCAACACACCACCACATCCAACAGGAGCATTTGCCGACACACAACACACAAGGCAACAGCAATGGCATACATCCCATACACACACGGTGTCCCTTCCCCTGTGGCGCGCACCGTTCCGTCGCCCATGCCGTACGTCCCGGCCAACGCGTCGTACTGGCCCGAGCCGCAGGCCGGAGGTCACAAGTCCATCTCCCTGGAGCGGGAGCTGCGTGACCGTGGCCTGCACGCCAGCGCCAACGCGGTGGCCAACGGCGAGCTTGTTGACCCCGTGCAGGTGGTGAACATCGACCAGGCCTCCGTGGACCTCACTGTGGGGAGCCCCCACCGCTTCAGGACTGCGGCATACAACGCACACGTCGATGCCGAGATGACGAAGCCTGTCGAGCACCGCAGCCCGCGCCGTGCCCTGGCAGGGCCTGCACACGGGTATTACTGATCCCTTTTGGGTGTGGGTGGCTCACAGGACGGTGTCCTGTCTTAGCTATACTTTGCTGCCGGGGGCACTGTTGCCCCCCGCTCTGCCGCGCGTGGGTGTTCCAAACTTCCACCGAACTTCGTCAGCCGACTGAGGGGATGTGCGTAGACTTTCGGAAGCCCTTCATAGCCGATAGACCCATGTCCACAGGGCCGCCTTTTCCTTTCTGTTGTCATCCCAGTGTTTTCTCTGCATCTCCCGCACCCGACAGGCCCTGACCAGCCTGTGGGGGACGGGAAACCGAATGTCCATGATTGCTATTCGCTTAGCGGCAGAAAGTATAGAACGTGTCACGACCCCTTCCCGCCTTGGGTTTGAGTTGCTGTCTTGGTGTCGGTTGGTGGTGCCCATTCCCTTTTGGATTGGCGACCCACTGCAGCCAGAAGGGGGACTGCCACTGCACTCAGCAGTTGGCAAACTACACATGCGCCGTTCGGATCAGACTCATGCAATGTGCTGATTCCAAGAATGTGTAATTAAGTAATGACAGAGGGGGCCTTCGCTACCAGTCACTGCTCGTCACAGCTCGTCAGTCAGTGAGGGGAAGTGGGCTGTGGCTCACTTTTTCTCACTCAGTCACACTTGGTAGCGAAGGCCCCCAGAACCATCAACGAAAATGGCAGCAACCACCCCCCTCCGAAATAACAGCCCAGCCCCTCTCACCAGGGCCTGTTGCTGCGACGAGCACAGCCCGGAGTTGTTCGTTCAAAACGCATTCCCTTCTATTTCGGATGTCAAATCAGAAAACGGTTACTGTAAAATTGTCCACCCCCGACAAACAGAATGACACGGTTCCCGGACGCCGTTTT